>CAUYRH010124693.1:0-37100 GCA_963574655.1 Perodicticus potto | reverse complement strand
GGCTCGGCGCCTGTGGCTCAACAGGCTAAGGCGCCAGCCATGTACACCTGAGCTGGCGGGTTCGAATCCAGCCCGGGCCCGTCAAACACCAATGACGGCTACAACCAAAAAATGGCTGGGCGTTGTGGCGAGCGCCTGTAGTCCCAGCTACTTGGGTGGCTGAGGCAAGAGACTCACTTGAGCCCAGGAATTGGAGGTTGCTGTGAGCTGTGATGCCACAGCACTCTATCCAGGGTGACAGCTTGAGGCTCTGTCTCAAAAAAAAAAAATGCAGCTTGTTTTACAGGTGTTGTGGTATTTAATGAGATAGCACAGGCTAAGTACTTTCATTAGTATCATTACTGAATCAGGCACTGGGTCCTATCATGTGAAAACGCTTTTTCAACATTGATTGCCGTGAATATTGTCAACTGGGTTTCAGGTACTATGCTAGACTGCCTTCAAGGACCTAGAAAGTGAGAGAGAAGTTATTGTGAAATTATACTTCAGTATAATCAGAGTTTTAATGGAGGAGGGGGTGCACAAGACTAAGAGGCTGTGACACCTAATCAGTCTGGATAGTCAGGGATGGCTTCTCAGAGGAAGAATCTAAGATCTGAGGGACACGTAGTTGTTAACTGGATGATGGACAGGCAGAGGGCAAAGTATTCCTAGCAGGGGGCATGGTGTGGGCAAAGGATTGGTGTTGAAGGAAAACATTTCAAGTATACTGGCTCTCCCTCTCATGAACAAGGTAAATTACAGGAAAAACAAAATGGATAAATATGCACCAACAAAAATGCCTGAACGTGGTCTCTGCATTGCCTTCTATCCTCAGGAAGAGAAAAGCCAGAGCTGACAGTAAGGGCAGGGGTATTGGCTATAGAAACAGTGTACACCTGACACCTCTTTGGGTCAGGGTATAATCACTGGGTGTGTGTTGGCTGGCACCTCTCACTGAGAGGGAGCACACAGGAATGCAGGGGGAACCCACTAAGGCCAAGCTGAATCAGGAAATCCCGCCCCTTCTAGGGCCAGGAGGATGCTGGGAGTTGTAGTTTGGTACTTCTCGACACACCCACCCCAAGCTGGACAGGGATGGAAAAACTGACACACTGGACTGGGCTGGAGGACATCTTTTTGGGCAGGTGGTCAAGGCTGGGGACACATCTGGGTTTGGGGGCCTTGCAAGGGTGGGAAGGGGGGCCTAGGGGAGAGGTGGCAGGAGGACTAATTCCCTTCAGTGTTTATGTTCTGAGACAGAAAGTGCCACGGCAGAAAACTCAGTTGTCTGAGAAACATGGAATATTCAGTTAAGCAGAACCTTCAGCCCACTTATTCTGGTTCATGGGAATTTTCCCAAGAGAGACAAGAAGTTCTCTAGCAGATGTGTCCAACCTTGTTTTTTCTCTCTTACACATTGGAAGAAGAGGTGTCCCTGGCCATACAGTAAATACACAAAAACTAGGGAGAGCTGACCAGCAAAATAAAAGGTCCAGCATACTTTGCAATATCACAGACAAGCAAAAAAGTCCCCCCAAGATCAGTGTGTGGCTCAGGGGCCACAAGATGGACATCCCTGCTGTAAGGTTCGGGAGGAGAAGCAGCAGCAGGTCATTCATGCACTCAGCATCTATTCGTCGATCACCTGCTGTGTGTGCAGCTCTGCTCTAGGCACTGGAAATCAGAGGAGTGAATAAGAGACAAAAGTCTCTCCTTGAGAATTTCTAGAGAGATGAGCAGACAGTAAATGATTTATCTTTGCTCATGTAACTAGCATACATGTACCATATAAAAATGCCACTTAAGGTGGATTTGAGGGATTTTAATTTTTAATTCCTTCCTGACCTCACAGACTTCTCTTGGAAGTGGCAGTCATAGGTAAAAGCCATTGAGTTTAGTCCTATCGATTATTATGCTCAAGATATCCAGATGATAAAGGAGATCGTCCTAAAACATAAAAGATTTTATGGAGCTTCTGCCTCACCATCCCCACCCTTTCTGGATTTCATCACTATGGGAGAGTCTGCTAGGGAGCCTCAGGTTGTTGATAAAATGGGGGTGGTGATCCCAACTTCAAAACGGTTGTGGTGGAAAGGATGTTCAACGGGAGCCGCCCTTATGCCCCCCCCACACACAACATACCTCAACAACTTAAGAGAAAGATGAGGCAAAAGGGCTTCCTGCCAATTCTGAAACCACACGATGTGATGCTTTTTTTTCTCTCTCTTTAGTGAAGTCTAGCTGACTTACAATAAAGGCACATATGATTTTAGGGCCTCCGGTTATTCATGCTTTGCACATCTTCCTTAGGAGGACATGTCACAAATGCAATTCAATTTATTCATGCAATTGTTTTTTTTCAATATTTGTATGCTTCACAAAGCCTAGATCTTGCCAGCAGCTTCACCGCTATGTCTCCAGCACCCGATGTACAGTAGGTGCTTAATAAAGACCTGTTGAATGAAATTAGTAAAGGATATCAGAACAGGCATTTCTGTTCCAGGGGTGACCTATGATTCTGTAAACTCGTCCGCAAGTCTCTAGAACTATGACCCCACAACCCTTACCCTAGCACAACAGCAGGAGGCTTCGCACACAGTAGGCGCCTGTGCTTGCCGCGAGGGGGCGCCAACGCCTCGCGCAGACCTTGCCGCTCCCGGGCAGGCGCCCGCAGCCCCAGCGATTGGCTGGTCCAGACTTTAAAAAGCGCCGGGCTGCATTAGGTTTTCGGGGGCGCAGACCTAGACGGTGCTTGGGGATGCCCCGGGGACCGTAAGTGACGTTCCTAGTCGGACACAGCAGGATTCGAGGATTCGAGAGAGCTTCCGATTGGTGTGTCCGGGGCGGACTCCCGACCTCTGACCCGCCAGACAGCACCCAGGCTCAAGCACCAGGCAGCGGCTCTGATCCTGTCAGCAGTGCTCCACCCCGAGCCCCTTCGCGCAGGCGCCACCGCCGCAGTTCCCATGGCGACGGGGGCGCTTCCCTGGCCCAGGCCCCGCCCCCAGCAGGCTAGGCTGCGCCGGGCGGCGGGCGGCGCGGGCAGGTGCCGCTGGCTGCGGGCAGGTGGCGGCGCGGCGCGGGCCGGAGGCTGCTCCAGGGTAGGTTGCGCAGCGGTCGCAGGGGCTGGGGGCTGGCCAGTTGCCCCCAGTCCCGACCCGCGAGGGGTCTGGGGAGGCAGCCGAGGGGGAAGGCTGCCAAGTTTCTGCTCGGCCGCGGCCCCGAGAGAAAAGTTGGCAAAGTTGGCCAGGGAAGAGGCGGGGACCCGGCGGATCTCTCCGGGCTCTGGATCTGCGGGGAGGGAGAATTCTGGTTGGAAGTCAGAGAATCTGTCTCCCGAGACTTGGGAATGAATCCCGCGGGAAGATCCCGCACAGGGCATCCAATGGATCCCGCGCCATCTGGCTGGAGACTAGGGAGTCGATCCCAGAAGGGGATCAGGAGCCGGCGGCCTGGGGTCCCACTGGATCCCCAGCCAGGAGTGACGGCGTAGGGTGATTCCGGGCGGGGAGCGAGAGCATCCCCCTCTCTGCTACGCCAATCTGATCCTTGAGAGTGGATTCCAAAAGCAGATCTGGTGGCCAGGAGCTGAGGGATCGCTGGAGATCTGGGATACCCAGCTTGGCGCTGCTAGGATCTAGACATCTGTGCGGGTTGAAGGCCCTGGAGGTGGACAGTGGGGCGTTAGCGAGACGAGCGAGACAGAGTCCTGGGAGAAGGGAGCACAGGGACAACCCAGGGCGTGAGAGAGCAGCGATTGGAGCCCCCGACGCCGGGGCTCGGGCCGCGTCCTCGGGATCCGGCCTGCGCTCCCCTGCGCTGGTCTTCTGTGGGCAGAGGCGCCCTGCTGGAATTAAGGCAGTCTCCTGTTTGCAGGCAGGCCGGCGTGGTCCCCGCCTGGGTGGCAGCGCCGCCCGGGGACACGGGTGGGGCCCCTGGGAAGGGAAGCTGCCCATTGAGCCCCCACCCCAGCCTGACCTTTTTACACCCTCCTGGCACACACTCGCCTGGGAGCAGGGGCACCGCGCCCTGAAACCCTGCTGTCTATTCTGGAGCCGGCGTGTGACCTCCGCAGGCGGACTAGGTGGCCAGGGCTTCCTGCCGGTCAGGACTGAACTTTCTCTAGCCCGGAGCAGTCATTACCTTTTGCAAGGGAAAAAGGCTGTACCTGTTGAACGAAGAGAAAGCTTTTTCTTTGCAGCTTGTTTGTGACCTTGGGAAAGCACTTAACCTATCTGAGACCAGATTTCCTCTCTGTACAAAACGGGCTTAGGGAAGGTGGAGGCTTACAATTCCTCTTCTAGGGGGCTGGTGGATGGATCGGTATGATAGGTATGAAACAAGTAGGGGTTCTATAAATATTAGTGCCTCCTTTGTTCTAGCCCTTCCTTTTCACGTCCTATCCTCTGGCCTTGCCCTACAGTAACTGAGTGAAGCCTCCAGAAACCCAACTTGCTCTTTTTAAACCGCAGCATTAGAGAATTAACTTCCAAATGGGTTAATTGCCCCTCTGATCCCCACCTTGCAGAGAGAACATCTGAGGCTTGGCTAATCAGTAACCAGGACATTTGGACAAGCCTTCTACCCTGGCCTGGCTTTCTTGCTACTAATCCATCAAGGCTCTTGGACAAACATGCCTTCATCCCTAGACATTGGCGCCTCCTTCCTTCCCCTTGCCAGGGACGGTTCTCCAGGGAGTTGTGCACACACAAGCTGGGATCTTGGTTTTGAGGAGGGGGGAATCCTTTTTAAAGGATTCGCATGCTTGACAGAGGTGCCATTACCTGAGAAGTGCAGAGTTTCAGTATAGTGTCTGGGCATATGTTTCAGCTGCAAGCTTGTCGGAGTGTATTGAGTACCTACTATGTGAGAAACACTAAAAATGCTATGGGCCAGGGCATAGGTAACTCCAGGATCTGTCCTCCTGGAGTTACCTTCTGGCCGTGGGGCAATCGATTAGATTGCCCCTGCAATCTAGTGTTGATTCTTGATGTTGGGGATGTAGCCCTCACCCCAGATTCTGAGACTGAAACCCTCTCATTCCCACCTAAGGGAGTCCTAGGGCCTGGCTTTTGTTCAAGGTTGACCTTGGCAGGAAAATGGTGGAGCCAGCTGTCGGGCTTGAACATTTCTCCTCTATCAGTATCACTAGAATCCCAGAAACACAGAAAAAGAGCCTCAGAAGGATATTTTGTATGTGCATTCGTTCATTCATCATTCATTCATTTACAAAATAGCAGTTGCACCTTTAAGGGGCAGAGCCTTTGTGAAAATAGGCAATTGTCTAGAAGGAGAGAACCATGGAAATGAGAGGAGATACAGTGAACAGAGAGTTTAGTTTCTTGGACAGTGGGGAGAAGTTTGGAACAGCTTGTACAGTGCCAGGAGACAGGAAGGTGAGGAGGGTGCATGCAAAGTTGGCACATGTTGGCCAGGGCCTAGCCAACCAGGCTTAGTGGTTTGTACTTTATTCCAGTTTAGGAGGGCACGGTGGAAGGTTCTCTGCAGGTGAAGGATGGGGTTGGATCTTTTGGGGGGGCAACATTGCCCTGGCTGGTGTAAGTGGGGGAGTTTTGGGAAGGTGCATGCTGGGAGACTGGGGCCCAGTAAGGAGCTTACTAGAAAAATCCAGGGAAGAGACTATGGTGGACTGGACTTAGAGGCAGGACAATGGCTGACAACTTCTGAAGACCCTTTCTTCAAGATGTAATAATCTATCTTGAGAAGCAGACCCCTTAGGGGTGGTGGCCTAAATATTGCAAGTATCAGTACTTAATTTAATTAGCAAACCTGCCTGAGCACCCATTGCCTGGGAAGGCAGTGGGGTTCATTATAGGCATTTCACAGATGGAGGGCTCAGTGGTGTAGTGAGAGCTTTAGCAGCCTCCAGTGGCAAAACAGGGATTTGAACTCACTTCTCATTTGCAGCTTGCAGATGTTTGGACTCAGTGTGACTGAGTAGTAGAGAAGACACAGGATGGCAGGTCGAATTGGAGTGCAGGATGGGTAAACCTAGGGAGACTTCCAGGAGGATGAAGCAAGTCTAAAAGGAGGGAGCCAGACAGGGAGATGAGGGGACAGACCCTGGCCCTGCCCCTTCTTGGCTGTGACCTTGGGCATGGTACTTGTATTGAGATTCTACTTCCTTTTCTGTGTAAAGGACTCATGATAGGATATTCCCCTCTGTCAAACTGTGGTTATGAGTTCAATGAAGCAGTGAATGGAGAGTGCCAGGCAGTGTCCCTATGGGTCTGTACCCACAGAGTAAATGGTGAGTATGATTATGATCATTATAGCTTGTTGGCAGGATATGTTCTAGGCAGATGGTGCCTTGCTCAACCTGGTATGTGTGTGTATGTGTGTGTATGTGTGTGTGACAACCAAAGGTTGAGCTGAGTCTTAAAGGATGTGTAGGAGTCCAGGGGATGGTGGTGGGTGGGATTCTAGGCAAAAGGATCATGCAGGCAAAGGCATCGATATATGCCATAATGCAGAATGTGTTGAATGAATAAAAGTTAGACCATCATCAGCAACAAAAATTCTCTTTATAACCCTGCTGCTCCCTGAAGACCCAAACCCAACAGCTTTGGCAGGTTTGGGAGAGAGAGAGGAGGGCAGGAGCATCCTTGCCTAGGAGCTCACACCCCTTCCTCCACTCAGTCATCCAGATTATAGGAGTATGAACCTAAATAAACCACTTCCTTCTTGGAACCTCAGTTTCTTCCTCTATAAACTGGGAGGATTGGGGAAAATGCAAGTAAAATAAAATGCACAGCACATCAGAGCAGCTGGTGTGGTGCCTGGATCTGAATTAAACTCTTTTTCTTTTTTATTCTTCATAACAAATGCAGGCAGTACCTATTTTTGAGACCCTTAACTTTACAGTTTATAAAACCGGGGCTTCAAGTGGTTATGTGATTTGTCGCCTGGTCATGCATCTGGGAAAAGGAAGAGCTAGGATTTGAACCTAAAGCTGTCTACCTCAAAGCCACGCCCTTCCCACCTCCAAGGCCCCCAACACAAGGAGGGGTACTTTGCCCACTCCCACTACTCAAGCTGCTGTCATTTAAAAGAAAGTTCCCAGGCTGGGCGCTTGTAGCACAGTGGTTACAGCACCAGCCACGTACCCTGAGAGTGGTGGGTTCGAACCCGTCCCTGGCCAACTAAACAACTGCAACAAAAAAAATAGCCGGGCACTGTGGCGGGCACCTGTAGTCCCAGCTACTTGGGAGGCTGAGGCAAGAGAATTGCTTAAGCCTAAGAGTTAGAGGTTGCTGTGAGCTATGACACCACGGCATTCTACCTAGGGTGATATTAGTGAGACTCTGTCTCAAAAAAAAAAAGTAAAATAAACAAAAAGAAAGGTCCCAAACTGAATCGAGGGACACACATAAACACATAATTCTTTCTTCCCCTTCGGTGTCATGTATAAAAAAATAACTGGGCAAGGCACTAGGCTGGCGAAAAATTCAAAAGATCCCTTAACAGTTCTCTGGTCAGTTCTACAGGATGATAGGAAGAGGTAAGACAAAGTGAGACAGGTATGCAAATAATTATGAACTTGATTTCTGAGTAGTTAGCACTGCTACAGTTAATTGCTCAGTTAAGCAACCTTTGAAATGCAGCCTTGTCTCTGTTAGGAATAGAAAAAATACTTCCAAAGCATGATCTTTGGGTGTTTACCTCACTGAGTCAGAAATGATAAACACACATCGAAATATATTTTATATTATGAAAACAATGCGTAACACACCAAACACTTTCAAGATGGCAAAATGATATTCTATGAAATAAAAAGTGAGTCAGATTGCCAAGCACTGACTCCCAGTCCTACTTCTCAGAGAGTCAGCACTTCCTTTTGACCCTGTGGAAACTTTGCACACATGTGCTCTGTTTACTTTTAAGCCCCTATCATACTTTGCTAATTATCAAAGTTATTTTTATACATGTATTCACTTTTTTAAAAATTGTCGTTTGGGATTCATTGAGGGCACAAAGAATTAGGTTACACTGATTGCATTTGTTAGATAAAGTCCCTCTTATAATTGTGTCCCACGCCCAACGTGTATTTACTTTGGATCAAGAGGGAAGAAGGAGGTGAATCCTGGCTCTGCTGCTTATTGGCTGTGTGACCTTGGACAAGTAACTTAACTTCTGTGAGCCCATTTCCTTGTCAGTAAATGGGATAATAACAGAAGCTACCTCTAAAGGTGGCTGTGAGGAGTAAGTGAGGACGGTTTGGCAGATGATAGCTACTTACTATGTGTTGGTTGTGGTTATTATCATCCTTATCATTCCTAGTGGAGGTCGTTGTGGGGTTGTTATTATTATTGCCTACTTTCTTCTCGACTTTCAGCTCCAAGCAGGAAGAAACCCTATTCGAGTTTACTGCTGTTCCTACTGATCCTAAATGATACCGCCAGGCACAAAGTTGGTGTTCCTTAAATAGTTGTGGCATCAGTAAATGGATCCATACTGTAGCCAGTAGAGTGGAGAGCAGAGCAAGGCCAAGGGGCGACTGTGGAAGAGACAGTTATGGGTACGAATCCCAGCTCTGCACCTTATGGGCCATGTGACCTTTGACTGTTCTCATCCTGTCTCTTAGCCTCAGTTTGCCCATTCATAAAATGAACATAGAGTGCTTGTGCCCTTTAGCAAAAAAGATTATGATGTTTGAGTATAACCAAGTGATGGCTTTGAGGATCGGGAGTGAAGGGGGTCCAGACTGGGGCAGAGTGAGGAATTCTGCAACCCCTTCCCTTAGGAATATTGCAGGGATTCTGGAGCCAGTAAACTCAGACACTATTCCCAGTTCTACCACTTAACCAGCTGTGTAGCCTTGGGCAAGGCAGTTAACCTCTCTGGGCCTCAATGTCCTCATCTGTAAAATGGGAGTAATACCTGCCTCATGAAGTTGATGTGCATTAAGTGTGTTAACTCCTAATCCCTACTAATGAATTTACATAAGCGTTACCTATATACACATGAGGCCTGACAATTAAGTTCATGAACTCATACTAAAAAAGGTGCTATATACCTCATTGCTAAATATCACTATAGTCACCTTCAAAGTACACACCTTGGGAAGCTATGCACTGATGCCAGCACACAGGCCACCCTTCGAAATTTAGAATTCTTTTTCTGGAATGGCCATCAGAGCTGTTATCATACGAGGTCTCAAAATTAAGTTCGTGAACCTGCCACCATTTGCTTATGTTGACAGCAGTGTACAAACAGCTGGATAAGGTTTCACAACCTTGGTATATTAGTGTTTCACACCTGTGTTCATGTCAATTTGTTGGGTGTATCTTGCTGAGTGGCATTCGTTATTGTTGTATATTTTTGTGTGTCATCCAACAATAGCTCTTGATGGTCATTCCAGAAAAAGTGTTCCAAAATTGCTCTGAAGGGTAGGCTAGGTTCTGGCATTTCAGCTTCCCAAGAGGAGTTCTTTGAAAGTGACCGCAGTGATATTCAGCTATGAGGTATGTAGCACTTTTTCTAGGATGAATTTGTGACGTAGGTGTCAGACCTTGTATGATTACCAGTATTCTTATTAGTCTGAGAGAGGTTGCTTCCCTTCCTGGGAGCCATCAGGGCCTTGGGGAAGAGGGTAATATGGAAATGCTTTTAGGGCCCATCCTTTTGAGCCAGTGTGCTTTCTCTCTTCCGCCTGGAGGGGCTGCCTGTTCATGGGTCACCCCTTATGTGACTTACTCTCTCCAGAGCAGGCCTTTCAGGATGGATAATGTGGCTTTACCAACCACTCAGCCCTCTGAATCCCAAAGTAGCCCTGATCTGGTCAGGGGAATGTCATGGGAAGGTCTGAATTTGAGGACTCTTCCCATTGCCCCATTGTGGAAACACTCAGTAGACTGCTGAAAGTTCATGGTTATGAGTATCTGCTGGGGTCACCCTAAGCGAAGTGCAGTGTCAGAGGTCACTCACTCACTCCATTTCATAAAAATGTGTCACAGATCCGTCTTGTGCCAAGTCTGTGGAAAATGAGAATTTGCTGGTACCAGGGGTGAGCTTCCGAAGGAAGCAGGGTAGAGAGTTAGGGTCTGGGCTCAGGTATGGGCTTCCTATGTGATACTGGGTGGCTAGCTTCATCCCTCTGAGCATTTCCTGTCTGTGCAATGAATTTCAGACAGACCATTGTGTCCTTGGAGGGGAGCAGCAACAGCCCCTGACCTGGGCGTGCCAGATAGTTTCTGCCCTGGCCTCTTTAAAAGCTTAGGGATTGTGACTGAATCTGCCCCTTCTTTTATGCGGGGACCCAGGTTTAGGAACAATAGTGTTATTTGTAGTAAAATAGAAACAATTGAAGTGAGTATTTACGCTGTCCTAGGCTCTGTGCTTGCGATTTTGCCATAGAGTTGTTTTTGATTCCTGTCTCCATTTTATAGATGAGGAAACTGAGACTCAGAAAGAGGAAGTCACTTGCCCAGGACCATACTGTCGGAAGTGGGGTGCGCAACTCCAGCCCCCATGCCTCAAGTCTCTTACCTGAGCCCCTCTGGTGGGGCAGCAGGTTGAGCAGAGCTGGGAAGTGCTAGTATTATATCCTGTATCAACATCTCACTGCTCTGTGGCTTTGCATGGGTGACTTCACTTCCCTGAGCCTTCGTTCATTTACAGAAAGAAGATGCTATGATTTTCCCTGTGGGGTCATGTGGGATTGATTAGATAAAATAACTAAGCCTCTTGCACATAGTAGGTGCTTAAAAAATGGGAGCTCTCCCCCATAACAAGATCAGTGTAGGTTTTTTTTTTTAATTTTCTACTTTATTTTATATTTATATTTATAAATATTTATATTTATTTTATTTTCTCAATATACTGCCCAGCCTGGTCCCAAACTCCTGGCGTCAAGTGATTCTCCCATCTTGGCTTTCCAAACTGCTGAGATTATAGGTGTGAGCCACCATGGCTGGCCCAGGGCTTTTTAAAAAATGTTTGTAAATTATCCCAAGGAATTCTTTTATAAAACATAATATAAATCCTCCTTGTTTGTAGTAGTAGCAGAAATCGTAAAAGTAACAGTAATAAAGATGATTAACATTTATCAATTGCTGCTTATGTTCCAGTTCCCCTCATGTAGATTTTGGGCATTATTTTATTGAATCCTTGTTACGAAAGAAAGGTACTAGTGTTTTTCCCATTTTACAGATGAGGAAAGTAAAGCTCTGGGAGACAGAGTACCTTGCCCAGAGTTACCAGCCAGTGGCAGGCAGAGAGGACTAGAGCCTTTGTATGTGAGAATCTCATCAGCAGTGCCCTTCCTGTTAAAGAACCAGCTGTATTTTCAAAGGCTCTAGGTCAGGGCTGTGGTTTCCAGCTGACTCTGTGTTGATATTTCTTTTTCTTTTTTTGTTTGTTTTTCTTTTTCAGTGATGAAAAGTCCTTTCTGGGGAGTCCTGTTTGTCTGCAGTTATAGCGAGGCACACCAAGGGAAGGAAGCTTGGGATGTGTGGGGCCTCCCAGCAGAAGGGGTGGCCAGTGGGTGCACTGGGTACACTGCGGTCACTTTCAGCTCATGCTGCCTGACCTGTCCTGACATGAAGTCTGGGCCTTGGCAGGTACTGCTCGCTTAGCCCAGCCTTGCCCAGTTGGCCATGGCTGGGCAGGGCTGGGGAGTGACTCAGTTGGGGAACTCCCAGGGCCCTTTAACCTGGGAAGCTGCCCAAGTTTGTTTCTCTCTTTCATTTTAGGCCCCAGCGCTGGAAGACTCTTGTCTTTGTTTCTAGAAACAAAGGGACTGGCAAGTGAAGGGGTTCTAGACCATGGAAGAGAATACCAAGAGTATTAAAATGAGTTCTAGGCCAGAAGCCAGGCCTCTTGAGTTCTGTACTGGCTTCTCTGCTGTGTATCCTTAGGTAAGCATCTTACTCTCTCTGAGCCTTTTTTACAAAGGGAAAGGGAACTGGATAAGTACACTCCAGAGCCTCTTATTTCTGATACACCTTCAGGGAAGGTTGAAAACCAGCCTTTTGAAAGGCAGGGCCCAAAAAAAACACAATTTGCTGAAGCCCTACTACTGGGTAGGGAGGTATCATGTGGGTCTTCTTGTTAAATCCTTGGAATGATTCAGGCCGTTGATATTGTTAACCTCTTTACAGTCGAGGAAACTAAGGCTCAGAGAGGTAAAGCCCTCCCCAGTGTCACCAGTGTGGGATAAGAAGTGGCAGAGTCTGGATTTGAACTCAGGTCTGTCCCTGTGAAGCCCTGACCCAGTCAGCAATACTTTCTCTGTTCTTGGAAGTTCCAGCACAGTGTGTCCTTTCTTCTCTTTGACAGTTGATTATTTTCATTTTTGTTATTTATTGAGTACCTACTGTGGGTCCTGGGCTATGCCTTGGTGCCTCAGAGTTGGGCCACAGAGGAGAGCTGAGGAGGCACAGAGCTGTGGGCCCTGGGCTATGACAGTCTCTGTGATCTGGGCCCTGGTCCCACCTTTGCTCAGCCTTGAAACAAAACCATTTCCCTTGACGTGCTTAGGACTTGGCAGAGATAGGGAGTTTTGGTAGCAGGCAGACCACCTTCTTCTTGGAGAGGTGAGATGTGCCTGGTTACTGTCAGATTTGACTCCAGAAAGGCGGCGATAATACTTCTAAGACCCTTCTTCTCTAGATGTCTTAATCACACCCCTCTGTCTACCCTTCTTTTAATTCACTTCAAGGGATGGGGGAGAGGGGGAGGCAGCAAAAATCATGGAGGAATTTTTGGAATGCCCAGAATGCTGGCTAGCGGAGCAGGTGTGAGCCATCTTCCCTGGCTCTGGATGGGGTCAACTGGGCATCCACAGGGGGTCTCTGGGTGCTCCCAGTTCCTGTCCCCAGGCCTGGATTGCTCCTGGGATGGTGGCTCTTCTGTGGACTGCACCTGAAGCCTGCTGTGGTAGACACCACATTGTTTCAGAGCCATGCAGCCCTGGGTCACATCCTGGCTTCGTTTTCTTCTCAGCCACGGGCGTAGCTTCCTCTGTCTGCCTCAGTGTCCACACCTTTGGAATGGGGGTGCTGCCTTTCAGCTTGGGCGGGAGTTCCCAGCAGGGTCACCCTGTGAATGTTGAGACAAATGGAGAATCGAGTCAGTGTCCCTGCTGTTCTGTTTGGGTGGGTAGTGAAGTTAGGTAAAGCCCCCACTGTGTTCCTGATCTGTCTGGAGTACTGAGGAGTTCCCAGACTCTTTACATTATCTTATTCCCTGGTGACCCTTCTATCTTACTTGGTGTCACCTCTACACCTAGTGTGTATCAGCACAACTGTTAAATGAACCTATGACTCTTGTTTCATTTTTTAAATTGGTAACGTTTATACTTGTTTTGTCCTTATAATGCAGCAATACATTTTTATTGTTGGATATTTAGAAAGATAGTCATCTCCTTGGTATCTTTGAAAAATTGGTTCCATGACCCCCCACAGATACCAAAATGTCTGGATGTTCAAGTCACTTATATAAAATGTCGCAATATTTGCATATAGCACATCCTCCTGTATACTTTAAGTCATCTCTCTGTGTTACTTGTATCACCTAATGCAATGGAAATGCTCTTTAAATAGTTGTTGTACTGTATCGTTTAGGGAATAATAATAAGAAAAAGGTCTGTACATGTTTAGTACAGATGCAAACATCCATTTAAAAAAACATTTTCCATCCATAGTTGGTTGAATCCACAGATGCAGAACCCTCAGATATGAAGGACTGCCTGTATAGATAAAGAAAAAAAAAGATATAACTCTCATAATCTCTAAGTCTACAGATAAGTGGTGCTGATATTTTAGGCAGTAAGTTTTAGACTTGTTAACTACACTGTGCATACATACATATTGATTGAAATGTCAGCTCTGTATCTTGGGGCATAAAATGTGGGCTTTATTCGCAGGTGGTTTGGATTCAAGTTCTGTTTCTGCAACCTTTTAGGCTGTGTGACCTTGGGCAGGTTGCTTGCCCTCTCTGAGCTTCTCTTCTGTAAAATGAGGCGGCTGTGAGGATTAAATGAGTTAATGCCTATGCAGTGCTTAGAAGGGTGCCTGGCACACAGCACATGTGTGCTATCATTTGAAGTGTAAATGCGTACTTTTGTTTCTTATCTTGAGAAGATGTACCCCATCTACAAATGCTATAGCTACAGCTGGTGGTTGCAGACATTAGGATGGGGGAGACCCACCCTGGACCACCTCCTCTAGGCTGCTCAGAACGGAGCTTGGGCCAGGTGGTTTGGCTCCTACAAGGTGCTTTGAGCACACTCACAAGCTTGTCCCAATTGTTATCGCTGGGATGCTTCCTGTCCCTGCTGAGGCCTGGGTGTTGTTCAAGGCAAAGCTGCTGGATAGTTCCTGTGGAATGGAGGTGGCCCCTGTAAGATGAGCTCACTGAGAACCCTTCCACCACATCCCAGCTGCGGCACTGGTTTCCGCAGAACGAGGTCACCAACATGGGGGGTAGGGGGTTGAGGGTGGTGGAAAGACAGGATCAGCTGGCCACCTCCAAGAACATCTGAAAATTAGGAAGTTGCAAAGGCACCTGTGGAGACCCAGAAGGCTAGAGAGAGAGGAAAGGGCTTGAGGGGCCATAGGGCAGGGCAGATGGTGGAGCCTGGTTTTTAGAGATGTGTTTGGGACTGGGGACATCCATAGGGATGTGTCCTTGTGCAAGTAAATTATACAACCTGGCCCTTCCTCAGTTTCTTTCTCAGTAAAATGGGGCTAATAGTAGTTACTCCCTAATTGGGTGGTTGTGCCCCTTCATGTAAAGGCTCCTGACATAACCAGACACACACAGTCGGGGCTTTTTCCTCCTCTTCCTCATCCAGCGCAGTGACACTGATTGAGCCAGACCCTGCGCTGAGCACTTGCTGGGCACTGCTTCTTGAATCCCCGTAATAAATTGTAGTTGCTGGTATTAATACTACTGTCTAGCTGTCTGACTCCACATTGCTTGGGAGTATTTTTAACCATGGCCACACATCTTTGAGTGTGTGATAAAGCACTCAGCACTTGGGAACTGGCAGCCAGAGTACGTAAGGCTGTTTAGAAGCAGCCCCTTGCCAACCCCGCATCTGTAGACTGGAGCATCTGCCACACTGGGTCTTCTGCTGGGGTTGATCTCGAGAGGCACTGCGTGTTTTCCTTGTCTGTGACACCTCAGTGTCTGCCAGGTTGTCCCCCATCAGTGGTCCCTCAGGCCCTCTTCTCCTCTTTCGGCTGTTCTGAGGGATAGCTACTGAATCTGGGGTCCTTCAGCGTGAAGGTTGTACTCACAACATGGTACATCTCCAATGCCTCTCTCAAATTTAGGGGTGATCCGTCTGTCTGTTGTAGGATGTGGTACTGAATTTGGACCAGAAACTATTTTTGTGGGGGGAATGCATTATGGAGGAAGGAGTTTGGCTTAGAGGGAGAGAGTTGGGAGGGTACCTGAGTTTCTTCTGTGCTCCTGGCTTGGGCTATGGCTTCCGTGCCTCCATCAACAGGCTGGCATCTTCATGTGCCACCACTGCCAGAGGGGAGTCTTAACAAGTGTCATGAACCTTGGAGATTTCATGTTCTAGGGTGTGTCTAGTGTGAAGAGGTGGGGATGGAGTGGATGGCTGGAACAGGCCAGGGTCCCAGTTGGCAAATTAGTGTCCCTTCTACCTGGGCAGGGCTTTGAAGTTCAAGGTCATGCTATATAATTTGTGGTGTTTATTACAGAAATGATACAGGATCATTGTACAACATGAGCAAAGATAGGTAGGTAGGTAGGCAGGCAGACAGATATACAAACATAATCATAATGTTATTTCCCAGACAGGTATTACAGTGGTTAACAAATAATGATTATAAACATTGTTAATGTTTATCAGACACTTGCTAAATGTTTTATATGTTTTATCTCGTTTTGCCTGCTCAGAAAACAGTGCTCGTGGGAGATGAATTCAAGACCCTGTGCTCATAAACACACGGCCGGATTATATCTACTGTCCACTTTCCATCTATTCTTCTATCCATCCTTCTACCTACTCACCATTTTCCCACTAACCCATCCATCTACCCACCCATCCACTTATCCATCCATCCATCCATCCATCCATCCACCCATCCATCCATCTATCCATCTATCCATCCATCCATCCTTCTAAATATACATACTTATACTTCATATATACAGTAATCTCCCTGTTATCTAGCACTTAGGGTAGACTATGGATAAATGTAGTTTCCTATTGCTTAGGAGTTGCTAGTAAAAATAGGCCTAACCAATTCTGTACCCCATACTGTTATACCACACCATGCCAAAAACTCTGTATTGACTTGATATCAATATTGAAATGTACTAAAAGCAAATTAAGACAAAGAAAACCTTTACTTACTGTAACACGCTTTTACAATATTACAAAACAGCTTTGTAAATGCAGTGTACAATTTTAGTTAAATGGCAGTCAATACACTTTTCAACTTCACTACTGTATTTTTTTAACTTCAAGTAACACACAGTAACACTTAAAACTGTCACAGAGAACACATGGGAGGGAGCCGCGGAGTAATGCATGAAGCGTGGGTGTACTGAAGGCATGGCACACCAGGTCTAAACTGTGAATTTTTTTTTGGCCAGGTTGCATGCAGTGGCAGTTGTTTGAGTTCTGGATAATGGTTATTTTACCATATAATGTATTTAGCCATCCATGCATGCGTGCATTCATTTCATTTACCTTCCCTTCCGTGCACTTACCTACCTTTCCTTACTTCCATTTATCCATGCATCCATCCATCTATCCACTCACCCACCCATCCATTCATCCACCCCATCCAACAATATTTGTTTCTGTTCCACGCACCATTCCAGGCACCAAGGATGCAGCAAGGTTCAGTGCCTTCACAGACCTGACATTCTAATAGGGAGAAGCAGGCCCATTAATAAAAGTGATGTCAGTGATGTGAGTGATGACAGTGAAAATAAAAGGTGATGGGAGAAATGTGTCTGTTTTAGATTGAGTGGTTAGGGAAGGGTTCTGGGAGGAAGTGACCCTGGTTCTGAGTGCTGAAGGAGACAGAGGAGTCATCTAAAGAGCCTGGGAGAAAGTGTTCTAGGTAGCAGGGCAGCTGGCAAGTGCAAAGGCCCTGAGGCAGGAGCAAGCTAGGGTGAGGCAGAGTGAGCTGGAGGAACCACACGGGAATGGTTCAAGAAGACTGTCTTGGGCTTCATGGACCAGCGTAGGACCATTTGGGGTTTATTTTTCTGCAGTGGTCCATCAGGATAGGACCTGGTTTGGGTTTTAAAAAGATCTTCCTGGCTGCTAGGTAGGGAATGGACTTGAGGTCAGGGGTAGGAGTAAAAGCCTGGAGGGCACCAAGGAGGCTATGCTCATGGAGGTGGAGACAGTGATGGCCCTTTGTGAGTATAGCCCTCCATATTCCCCAATCCTTTTCTCTCAGTACAGACCCAAAGTGTACTCTTGTGAGCATTTATGCATTTATTTCTCTAATGTTTGTCCCCTCTATGGGACTGTGAAGCTTCAGGCGGGGAGAGACTTTGTTCTCTTCAGTGCTGTGTCCTAGTACAGTGCCTGGCACATAGTAGGGGCACTGAATATTAATATTTGTCTAATAAACGACTAATGAATTCCTAAGAAATCTGGATGAAAATCATCATGAGGTTGAATATTAGTGATGGCCAAATAATAATAGTAGCTCACCTTTTTCCTGTGGTCCTTCCAGCACACCCAGCCTGTCTTGCCCCAGGGCCTTTGCACTTGCTGGTCCTGCTACCTAGAATACTTTCTCCCAGCCTCTAGGTTCCTTTGCCTCCTCCAGGGTTCAGCACCAAGGTCACTCCCTCCCAGAGCCCTTTCCTAACCAGCCAGTCTAAAACAATCATGTCTTTCACATCCCCTTCTTTAATTTTCACCACCATCATTCTGTGCTATGCTAGATCCCAGACTGCTCCTGCCTCCCTTTCTCCACCTGTGCCTTCTTTGCCGAGAGTTTTGCCAGCTTTGGGAGGCCCTGTCACCTGGCAGGCCCTCAGCAAATCCCTGGCTGATTGTCAGGTTGTGTTTCCTTTCAGGAAAGGATTTATCAGCTGGACTTGGGTCTGGGTGGGGCTGGTTTGGGTGAGGCCTCTGGGCTGCGTGGGAGTTAGGGCTTCTGTGTAGCTGAGGACTGAAGTTCAAGTTTTGAACTGGTCTCGTGATCTAATATAGGCCTGAGGAGCCTCAGGTGACAAGTAGCACTGCTGCCATTTATTGGCCCCCTTGTATGTGCCGGGCACCTGTTTAGTTCTCATAGTTACTCCATGGCGTCGGAACTATGCTTGTTCACATTTTCTGGAAGAGGAAACTGAGGTCGAGAGAGTTTAAGTCACTGGCCCCTAGCCATTCAGCTAGGGGGTGGTGGAACTAAGATTTGACCCCATTTAAAACTAAAGTGTGAATTGAGTGTTTCCCAAACTCCAGTCATTCTTGTATCACTTTGGAGTTGTTGTTGTATTTATGTACCACCTGGACTGTTTTTTAGTTAAGATTTTTCTTAAACTTGTCTCTTTTTCAGTATCAGCTTTATTGAGATATAATTCTCATATCATTCAGTTCACCCGTGCAAAGTGCACACTTCACTGGTTTTAATGCATTCACAGATATGTGCAACTATCACCACGATCAATTTTAGCACACTTTCATCACCTCCGAAAAGAAACCCCTTGCCCATTAGTGGTGCCCCCCTCCCCATTCTCCAGTTTCCCCAGCCCTTGGCCAGCACTAATCTACTTTCTCTATGGATTTGCTTGTTTTGAACATTTCGTATAAATGGAATCATACGATGTGCAACCTTTCACTTAGCAGAATGTTCTCCAGGTCAGGTTCAGCCATGTTGTTGCAATTACCAGTGTTTCATTCCTTCCTTTCTATGACTGAATAATATTCTATTATATAGGTTTGTCATATTTTGTTTCCTTTTCTTTCATTTATTTGTTTATGTGTATATATTTATTTATTTATTTTTGAGACAGTGTCTCATTCTGTTGCTAGAGTACTGTGGCGTTAGCCCAACTCACAGCAACCTCAAACTCCTGGGTGCAAGTGATCCTCCTGCCTCAGCCTTCTAAGAAGCTGGGACTACAGCTGTTCATCACAACACTTAGCTTTTTTTTCTATTTTTAGTAGAGATGGGGGTATTACTTTTGCTCAGGCTGAAGTAATCCTTTTGCTGAGCTGAAGCAATCCTTCGGCCTTGGTTTCCCAGAGTGCTGGGATTACAGATGTGAGCCACCACATCCTGCCTTTTTATTTATTTTTTGAGACAGAGTCTTTCTCTGTTTCTTGGCTTAGAGTGCAGTGACATCATTATAGCACACTGCAGCCTCAAATTCCTGGGCTCAACCAATCCTTTCACCTCAGCCTCCTAAGTAGATGGGACAACAGGTGCATGCTACCACACCTGGCTAATTTTTCTATTTTTTGTAGAGATGGGGTCTCACTATGTTGCTCAGACTGGCCTTGAACTTCTGGCCTCAAATGATCCTCTCACCTCAGCCTCCCAAAGTGCTAGAATTATATGTGTGAGCCACTATGCCCAGCTCTGGTTCCTTTTTTAAGACTTAAAAACATTTAAAAAGATGTTCAGTGGAGTATATTTGATCAAATACACATGGAAATACTTTTCGAGTAAAAGTATTTCTGCCTAAAACCTGATAGCAATGGAAGCAGGAGACGGATGATGTGACCCTTAAGGGTCCTTCTTATCTTTGGAATCTGGATAAAATGTTGGGTCCAAGGCCAGGACCGTGTGCTGTTGTCTGTCCCCAGGCTCCTAGGTACACAGGGCTTGTGGCCTAGGTGAGGTTCATGGGTGATAGAAGGAGGGTTCTCCACTCAGATTCTTCCTCAGGCCTGAATATGCTTGAGACCCTGTAGCTCTGTTCACCTAGGGTGTCTGCCTCCCCAGCCCACCCCTGGGGTTCCCTAGGGGTCCAGGGATCTGATATGCTGACTGGTTGGGGCCATGGACTGGCTCCCCTACTTAGATTCACAGAGTGGTGGACTGAGTGGGCAGGGTGTGTTGAAGCCCAGAGAGGGCAAGGCCAGGCCTGCATCACCCTGCAAGTTGAGGACAGAGGACTCTTAGCCCTGGGTTCTGGGCAGGGACATTTTATTTATTGCTGAATCGGTCTCTGTCCTCATGGAATTTAATTTCCCTTTTTTTTTTTGAGACAGAGCCTCAAGCTGTCACCCTAGATAGAGTGCCATGGCATTACAGCTCACAGCAACCTCCAATTCCTGGGCTCAAGCGAGTCTCCTGCCTCCACCTCCCAAGTAGCTGGGACTACAGGCGCCCGCCACAACGCCCAGCCATTTTTTTTTGGTTGCAGCAGTCATTGTTTGGTGGGCCCAGGCTGCATTCGAACCCGCCAGCTCAGGTGTACGTGGCTGGCGCCTTAGCCCGTTGAGCCACAGGCGCCGAGCCTAATTTCTCAATTTATCCACGTGCAACACCATCATTTTTATTCCTTACTCATGAGTGGATCCTGGTCCTAAGCAAATCAAACCACAGAGCCAAAAGTCCCCAGGGACTCACATAATATACTTCATGGGTATCTTCCAAAACCTCAGAACTCTATCTGACAGGGTCAGTATAGAGCAGGGAATGATAATTAATGGCCACCACCATCTTAATCACAGCAGTTAATTTACTGAACCCATCTCATTCTCCCAGCAGCCCAAGAGGCAGCTCTTTTCAATTTTATACCCATTTTACAGATGAGGAAACTAGGGTATAGAGAAGCACAAAAGCACAGCTGCTGAGCTAGTGTGTTGTAGAACTGCTGTTTGAACCCAGTCAGCCTATACTCCGTTATCTGATTTATTTAAAACAATTTATTTTTTAATTGTGGTGAAACATACGCTTTATCATCCTAACCATTTTTAAATGTACTGAAACTCTGAAAACTACTGACAACTCCCTCTTTTTCCCTTCCCCCAGCCCCCATCATTCATTCTACTTTCTGTCTCTGTGAATTCAACTACTCGCGTAAGTGGGATCATACAGTATTTGTCCTCTCATGATAGGCTCCTTTTACTTAGCTTAATGTCCTCAGGGTTCATCTATGTTGTAACATGTGTCAGTATTTCTTTCCTTTTTACTGCTGAATAATATTTCATTGTATGCATATCTCGATTTATTCCTTCATCCTTCTGTGGACACTTGGACTGTTTCCATGTTTTAGGTATTAATGAATAGGTATCTGTTCAAGTCCTTGCTTTCAGTTTTTTTTCTTTTTCTGGTTTTATAACCAGAAGTGGAATTGCTGGATCATATGGTAATTCTATTTTTAAGTTTTTGAGAAACAACTATACTGTTTTCCACAGTGGCTATACCATTTTGCATTTTTACCAGCAGTACCCAAGGGTTCTGATTTCTTCTTTTTAAAAATTTTTTTTTTTAAAAAACAGTCTCACTCTTTTGCCTGGGCTTAGAGTGCCATGGCATCAGCCTGGCTCACAGCAACCTCAAACTTCTGGGTCTAAGCAGTTTTCCTGCCTCAGCCAACCAAGTAGTTGGGACTGCCGGTGCCCTACTATTGTTTTTATTAGAGATAGGGTCTTGCTTTGCTTAGTCTGCTCTTAAACCGCTGAGCTCAGGCAATTCACCTGAGCTCTTGGCCTACCAGAGTGCTAAGTTTACAGGAGCTATTGCACCTGGCTTAAGGGTTCCAATTTCTCTTTCTCTACATCCTTGCCAATACTTGTTATTTTCTGCCTTTTTTTTTTGGAGACAGAGTCTCACTGTGTTACCCTGGGTAGAGTATTGTGGCCTCATCATCATCATAGCTCACAGCAACCTCAAACTCTTTGGGCTCAAGGGATCCTCATGTCTCAGCTTCCCAAGTAGCTGGACTAACACCACAACGCCCGGCTAATTTTTCTGTCTTTAGTAGAGATGGGGTCTTAGTCATGCTCACTCTGGTCTCAAATCCCTGAGCTTGAGAAATTCACCCATTTCAGCCTCCCGAGAGTGCGAGGATCACAGGTGTAAGCCACCGTGCCATCTATTTTCTGGTTTTGTGATAGTAACCATCTTTCTGGGCTTGTCTGGCACCTGATTTTTGTAGGGGAATCTTAAGGATCTGTATTCCTTGGATCTCTGCATCTACTTGAAGTGAGTTGCCAGGCAGTGGGCTGTTTGTTCCTGACAGAATGTCTGTCACATGTGATGTGTTTTCCCGAACCACTTTGGCTTCCTCCACTGGACTGTGAAATTTCTGCATATGTACCCTGGTGTCTCACGGAGCCTGGGTTAGATGTTGAGGAAATCCTAAAGCACCCATTTTTCACTGCTGGAGGCATGCTCTGGTGTGTGTCTTTGCGGGGAGAAATGCTTAAGGCCTGGATTTCATTTTTCAAGGATGCCCTGTGGGCGCCGTGGACCCTGTTGCCCACTTATTGAGGAAGAAGAAGCCCTTGAGTGCCTGGCATGTGGTTCTTAGCACTGGCTATGCAAAAGAAACTCCCCTGTGGGCTTTATAAAAACTCCTCTGCTGAGGGCAGTGCTGTGGCTCAAGGAGTAGGGCGCTAGCCCAATATACCAGAGGTGACGGGTTCAAACCTGGTCCTGGCCAAAAAAAAAACAAACTCCTCCACTGGGTGCTGGGACCACCATCTGGGAACTCAGACGTGGTTGGTCTGGGGTGGGGCCTGAGCATCTGTATTAAAAAAGAAAACTCCCCAGGTGATTCGCAGTGGTATGTGGCCTGGGAAGCTCAGTTATATAATATATTCCTGGACTCTGGCTAAGTCAGCTGAGGAGGGACACATGAGTGTGTATATGTCGTCACTAGAGTAAGCGAGTGAGCAAGAGAATGAATTGGTGGAGAGTTCCCCAAGCTCTGTCATTCACATCTTTGTGATTTTTGCCACATCTATGTACTTGCTGTGTTATTATTCACTCCCATTATTAATTATTAAGTCACCCCACCTAGATGTACTCAGTTCTACATATCAATACTACAAATTGAAAAAACCACCAATGCTAGCTATAAATACTTTAAAAATACAAAGGAAATAAAACACTATCTTCAAATTCCCACTAAATAAATGCTACTTTCCCTGTGGGGTTTGAGCCACTAGCAGTGGTTCTCAACTTTCCTAATGCCGCGACCCTTTAATACAGTTTCTCATGTTGTGATGACCCCCAACCATAAAATTATTTTCTTTGCTACTTCATATATGCAAAAATATATGTTTTTCAAAAATATGTGTTTTCCAATGGTCTTAGGTGACCCCTGTGAAAGGGTCATGTGACCCCCAAAGGGGTTCTGACCCAAAGGTTGAGAACTGCTGCACTAGAGGTTTCTTTTTTCTTAGTTAGGAAATGTGATTAGGGCCAGGGGTGCTCATGCCTATAGTCCCAGCACTCTGGGAGACAGGAGGATCAGTTGAACTCAGGACTTTGTGACCAGCCTGAGAAAGAATGAAACTCCACCCTATCTCTACTAAAAATAGAAAAACTAGCCAGACAATGTAGCAGGTACCTGTAGTCCCAGCTACTTGGGAGGCTGAGGGGAGAGGATTGCTTGAACCCAGGAGTCTGAGGTTGTTGTGAGCTAGGCTGATACCACGGCACTCTAGCCTGGGCAAAAAAGTGAGACTCTGTCTCAAAAATAGAAAGTGCGATTGGTTTATAGTGATCACTAGCCTGGTGATGGGTATACCAAAAGCCCTGACTTAAACATTATACGGGGATCCATGTAACAGAAACATTTATACCCTCTTAATTAATACTTTGAAATTTAAAAAAAAGTGTGATTAGCAAGTATTACAGAAGTGTTAAAGACAGGCTGGCACCTAATGGAGACTTTCTCCTGTCTGGAACTGCTTTGCTTCCATGAGTCAGGGCTATTTAACGTCCAGCCCTTGGACTATGCCTCCTACACTTGTAAATGCAGAGTTAGGGAATGAGGGTGCATCTGGCAGGAGCTGGTGGGTAGAGGAAAGTGAGCCTGAGTAGGCAAGGCCCAGTTTTTTGGGTGGCCATTGCTGGTCACTGGCATCTGCCCTACGAGTGTTGAGGTGGCCTGAATCCAGGCCATTTCTTACGCTCTAGCAGCCCAAGAACTCCAGGAGGACTAAAGTTCAGTGATCTGCAGGGTCACTGAACTGGGATGGGGCCCTGTCAGAGTCAGGCTCTTGGAGGGGCAGAGAGCCCAGAGGGCATGGGCCTGGGAGTCAGGGGTCAGAAGGGAGAGTGAGTGTCTCCTGTAGGGCCCAAGTCATTGTGGGGTGGGCATCAGCGACCTGGATCCTGGGTCACTCATGGGAGGGGTTCTCATGTTCTCCCGGCCTGCTCCCACCTGGTGTGTGACCTTGGATGACTCCCTTGGCCTCTCTGAGCTTCCTTGGTGCATCTGTGGAATGAAATCTTTTGGAAAGTACTTGCTGGACACCTGCAGTGGGCCGGATTCCCGGCAGCTAGATCCTTCTCTGTTGGAGTTTATGGGCTGGAGGGAGAGGCAGACATTGTAAGGGGGGAGCAAAAGATTTGGAAGCTTTGAAGAAAGTCTGTGGGGTGTCCTTCCGCTGAGGGGTCGGCTCAGGCCTTTCTGAGTGTACCTTAACAAATTACCACAGTCTGAGTGGTTTCAAACAACAGAAGTTTATTCTCCCGCAGTCTGGAGGCTGGAGTGTCCACAGACCTGCACCACCACAAAGACGCCAAGGAGACGCCTTCCTTTCTTCTTCTAGCTCTCCGGGGCTTCAGGCAGCCTGTGGTGTTTCTTGGCTTCTAGCTGCACACCTGTGTCTTCTCCTTTTCTTTCTTTCTTTCTTTTTTCTTTTCTTTTTTTTTTTTTTTGCAGTTTTTGGCTGGGGCTGGGGTTGAACCCGCCATCTCCCGTATATGGGGCCGACGCCCTACTCCTTTGAGCCACAGGTGCCACCTGTCTTCTCCTTTTCTTATAAGGACAACAGTCATTGGATGAGGGGCCACTGTGATGCAGTGTGAAGTCATTAAGACCTAAGTAATTATATATGAAAAGTCCCTATTTCTAAATAAAGTCACATTTCAGATTCTGGGTGGACATGAGTTTTGGGGAGACACTCCTCAACCCACTATGCTCAGAAAGAGCCATTAAAGCTGAGATCTAAAGGACGAGTGTGCAGTGGGGTGTGGGGCTGGAGTCGGTCTAGGCAGGCAGAGGGAACAGCACCTGGGAAGGCTTTCTGGCAGGAGTGTGACACAGAGTTCTATGTGGCTGGGGCAGATTGAGCCAAAGGGCTGGTGGGGGCTGGGAGGTCTTGAGGTCCTAGCCTGTAGAGCCTTGGAGAGGGATTTGAATTTAATTCTAAATACCTGGAGGTGCGGGGAGGAGGCTTAAGCAGGGGCATGATGTGATTGGATTTCTTTTTGGAAAAAGGTCATTCTAATTGGGAAGAATGACCAGCACTGAGGGACGTGCCTTCATTCCCTTCAGTGTTTCAGTCCTCAGACCCCTTGTCGGTAGGTAGGGCAGTCCTGTTATCTCTTGAGGAAATGGAGGCCCAGAGAGGGTAAGCAGTTTTCCCGGGATCACACTATATATGGTTCAGTGAGGATGAAGGGAACTCAAGGTCTGAGGCAACTTTTCTACCCCATGATTCAAAGATTCCTGCTCAAAGTCAACCGGGATTCCAGGGTCCCTGGGAAATGTCCCAGGGCAGGGTGCATTGATTTCATCCTGTTCCTGACTGCTGTGTTATCTGCCCAATCAAGAGATGGTTAAGCTCCTGGGAAAGGGATAAAGTAGCTTCAGCAACTTAGGGAGTGTGGAATTAATTCCCTTACATCTGTGAGTATCTGTGACTTTCCCTGTTTAGAACAAAGTTCAGAGGAGAAAAAGCAGGTAAATAGAAGTAAGTGTTGACCTGTGTCCACCAGTGAGCATTTTGAAGGGTTGTGATAAAATCTTCAGCATTGGGCCCAGAGGAAACGGCAGGATAATTACAAACTGTTCCAGAACATTTGAGCTGCTGTCTCTCTGACTTTCTGAATGTATATGCATGTGGGAACAATCTTTCTTCTTATTGGGAAGTAAAAATACATCTCTATTCAGAAAAATGCATTCCAAAGAATGACTATATCATCTTCCCTCCCGTTGGGATTTAGGTGCCTTCTATGAGGTACTGAGGATGCTAATGCCCCCTAAGAGATGGGATCCTTCTCTGGACTTGAAATTTCCTGCAGAGAGAAAGGTCTTCATTTCCTGCTCACTCTTGTATTTTTTCAGCCCCCTCTTTTTCTTAGTACCTTTTGACCGGGGGAGGGGAAGAGGGAGAGTGAAAGTGAGAGAGAACTGCCCCACAGAAGCCTCTCCTTCTGGAATATTCCCTTTCCACTGAGGGTTTTCCTCCAGCTGTATTTTGGTTGTGGGGTCGTCCTTCCGGAGAAGGCTGAGGCAGTAACTACCATTGTCCTCCCCTGGCTCCACCTGCTGGGAGGGACTCTTCACCCAGCAGCGTAGAGATGCTGTGTGTGTGTCTGTGTGTGTGTGTGTCTGTGTGCGTGTCTGTGTGTGTGTGTCTGTGTCTGTGTGTGTGTGTGTGTGTGTGTGTTATAGGGTAGGGTGGGAGCAGGAGGCAGAACGTGTGGAGGACTAGAGTTAAATTTGGTTCCGGATCTGAGCACTGGTTTCCTTCCTCTCCTGGTAAAAGGTCCTCTCTCAGATGAATCACGTCCGCTTTAGAGTTCTGGGCCCATGGAATGTCAAGGCTGGACTGGTGCTGCTGTAAAGATGCCCATAGCCTCAGCATATGAAACTCTTGTTTGAAACTCTGTGGAAGGACTTTGGGTCACCCGAAGGGTGACACTGGTGTCATCTTCCCTTTGAAGCATATATAGTTATCCCTCAGGACCCCCCTGTGGGTACCAAAATTTGAGGACCCTAAGGTCCCTGATATAAAGTGTGCATATGACTTACACACATCATCCTGTATACTTTCAGTCACTTCTGGATTACTCGTAGTACCTAATATGGTATAAATATGACCTAAACAGTATTAGGGGAGAATGACAAGGAAGGATGTCTGTACATGTTTAGAACAGTGTATCCAACCATATTTTTTCTGAATATTTTCAATCTGCAATTGGTTGAAACCAATGACTCCATGGATGCAGACCCCACAGATACAGAGAGTTGAATCTTCCTCCCTCCCTCCCTTCCTCCTTTCCCAAGCCTGAGTGAGGCACGACCATTGGGAGTGGGGCCTAGTGCTCATCATCCACCAAATGTCACACCTGTTGTGGATCTAGCCCTATTCAGGCATCAGCGACCATCCATAGAAATGAAGGACAAGGCTTCTCACCCTCTGGAACTCACAGCCTAAAGCAGGGGTCAGCCAGTTTCTCATATAAAGGACCAGACAGTAAGTGTTTTTGGCTTTGTGGACTGTAAGAGCTCTGCTCACCTCTGCCATGTGCTGCCAGAGCAGCCATGGACAGTATGTAACTGAGCAGGTGTAGCTGTGGTTTGACCCCAATCACATCTTATTTATGGACACCTAATTTGAGTTTGTTGTGATTTTTCATGTGGTGAAATATTATTTTATTTATTTTCTTTTTGATGATTTAAGAACATAAAAACCATCCCTAGTAAGAGGAGGTGGGCCAGATTTGGCCTCTACTTTGCCAAACCTTGTTCTGGACAGATAGTAATGTCAGTGAAGCAATAAAGAAGATCATTTTAATCAGCGAAAAGGGTTGTGCAGAAAATCTGGTGAGGCAGTGAGACATGCTGTTCTAGCTGGGTGGTCAGACAAGGCCTCTTTGAAGAAATGACCTTGAAGCTGAGAACTGCGGGTGTAGGAGGAGGCGGCCCCATGTCCTGGGCAGTGAGAACAGTAGAAGCACAAGTCCTAAGGTAGGGATGAGCTGGAGGGGTGGGAGGCAGTGACAGAGCACACAGGAATGGGAGAGTTTGGCTATTATGTGGTGATTGAGGAGGAAAGAGATGACAGCTGTAGATCTTCATGAAGGCTTCATGTCTCTGAGCTCAATTTCCTCATCCGCTAACGGGAGGAAGAGGTGATACATGAGAAGTGGTGGTGATGAATGATGTTGGCGATCCCATCGATGCTCTTTTCTCAGCCTTAGGCCTATTGCCATTGGACATCGTCACCGGCTGGATTTGGGCTGCCCCAGAGTGGACCCTGAGGCAGGTAGTTTGCTCTTGAGGTGGTCTCATGAAAGACAACTTGGGGAGTGGGGCAAGGGAAGCCATAGCTGAGCAGGTTACCTCAGTGGGCAGCTGGGCATAGTCGCACTGGGATGTCTGGGGACTGTGTAGGACATGCCCTTCAGAGCTGTTTCCTCAAGGCTGAGGAAGATGGGGTATTTATACGTCACCAGCCATCAGTCCCTGGTGGGGGGCTGGTCCTGAGGTGCTAGCTCTTGGCCTCTGTGGCCTTTAGGCTCCCAGAGCAGGGGGAAGCCCTCAGGCAGAGACTGTGGGGTACTTAAAAACTGTTGGAGTGTGCAGGATTATGGATGGAGCACCAGCACAGTCCCTGTACTGGGACTTTGTGTGTGCTCGAAGACAGAACTCAAATGTGCCTCCTGCAGGACACCTTCCCCACTTCCCTCCAGATTTTACATGGAAACCTCCATCCTGGCACTTCAGGCTTAATTTTGTGACTCCTCCCTGGTCTGGGCTGGCATCTTCTACAAGGCCAGGACCAAGTCCTGTTCACTTTTTGTATCTACAGGGCTTGGCATGGAGCAGGTATTTGGGGGTAAATACTTAGTGATGGTAAGTTAAAGCAATAAGATGGGACCCCTGCCCTTGAGTGCTTACAGTGCTGGGAGAAGATGGATAAGTGACAGGTGGCTTTGGTTCAAGGATGAGTACAGGGGAGGCTATGGCAAGGTGGCTATGCATGTGACCCCTCCGCCTGTGCCAGACACCCGACAGCTGGTCTTACAGACTTCTGCAAGGTTGGGTGCATCATTTCTGCTTTGCCAGTGGGGAAACTGAGGCACAGGAAGGGGAGTGACTTTCTGAAGTGGAGCCTCCATTTGAGCCTGGCCCTTGCCCTCCACAGTTTATTCCTCACTGGGTGCTCAGAATGTGCTTGCAGGCAGGTGCCTGCTGATACCCTTCACGGCCTTCCGTCCTGTGTAGAAGCAAGTCCATGCTCCTTTTTCAGAGCCCTGACTTGACGCTGCTCTGCTTCCCAGTCATCTGGCCTCCTCCCTTACCACCTTTCCTTTCCTCACCTGAGCCTGCCTCCCCAGCCTTCCTTCTGGAATGTTCTTTTCCTGGCTGTTTGCACAGTGGGCTGCTTCTCTTCCTTTTGATCTCAGCTCATGTGTTAGCCCCTCAGAGGGGCCTCCCATGCCCCTAATCTAGAGTTGCTGCCCTCACCCCTGCCTTTCATCATGTAACCCTGGCTTTGTTACTCTCCTATCCCTGGCCGACTCTGAACCTTTTCCATTCTGTTGTTTATCTGTAAGCTCTACCTTTCAATGCCGATTCCTCGTCACTTTGCTTCGTCACTGTGTACCCAGTGCTCATAGGAGCACCCACACGTAGTAGGTGACTCATTAACATATATTTGTTGAGGGAATGATCCTCCTGAGGATGATCAGGTTCAAGTATGGCCCTTGCTGTGCTTCCCAGGCTTAGAACTCAGTCACATTTCTGGTGTGACAAGGGGACTTGGCTGCATGATCTTTAAGATGGAAGATTCTGGAATTCTAAGCCTCAGGAATTCAGGGCTCTAGGGGGACACGCTGGCCTAAGGCAGGAGTGTGGGAGGAGGGCTGACCCTGAGCCACAGGAAAGGGAGGGTCCCTGGGTGGGGAAGAAACTATTTGGGATGAGTTCCCAAAGCTTAGCAAGCATTCAAAAGTCCCCCTCCCCACCATTCCCTGAGAAAACACGAGCTATTGTTTTAGTAGAAGGGTTGGTGCCTGGAGAGTGCTTGGGGTGAATGTTCGCTTGGCGAGACTTCTGCCAAAGGGGCTCTTGTTTATTTGAGATTCAAACAAACAAAAAAAAGGCTGTCCTCTTCAAACTGTAGCTCTGGAAACCTTGTTGGGGTTTTGGGATCACGGTGGAAGATGGCAGGGAACTTTTCTGGTTCTTTGTTAAACACTGAAAACACTTTGATAGAACATTATGAACACCAAAAAGCAGGAAGAAGAAAAGTTACTGAGAAACCCATTGTCATTGGGCAGGCAGGCACTGAGATTTTTGGCAGAGGGATTTTTGTATTTCAGAGGGAAGGTACTTTTTTTCATGCAGAGTAATTACACTGACTACTTTTTGTTGTTTCTTGTTTTTGTAAAACCTCACTTGTCTCAAGCTTTGCAGCTTCTTTTATTTCACTTAACCTTCTACCATTAGCTGGTTTGTGAACGTTATTTCATTGGTGTTTGTAAATTGCACTTGAGACAACTGCATAAAATTGCTGAAAAATGGAATATCATGCTCTGTTTGACTAATCTCCAATCCTGGGATATCTGGTATTGTTTTGCATTTCTCAGTCTATCTCTCCAGCCTCATGCACCTGTTCTCCTGCCCCAGGTTTTTGCCCCAGGGGTGCTGTGTGGATTTCATGCTCCCCCCACCTTTGCATATTCTCTCTGACTGCACTTCTGTTGTACTTCTCATCATAGTTTGTATTGAAACCTTTCTTGGGTTTATCAATTTCTGCCTGTCTTCCCGCATGCCAGAGTGTGAGCAACCTTTCTGCCTGCCTGCTGTTCATTATTATCACTCCAGGGTCCCACACAGGGCCCCTGGAGGGGTCAAGGGAGTGTCAGGCTCATACCTTAGAGATGTTCATTCCTGGATTGTGAAAATGGGGCCTCAACTTTCTTTGTCTTTTAACTGGTTGAGTATGTATATGTGTGGAGTGGAAACTTTATGATGGTAGTGGGACAATCAGGAAGAAAAGACAAAAGTTACCGCTATAGGCACTTGACACCACATCTCTTCCTCCATTGATATACATGCATGTGGATCTGTATAACAAGGACAGTTACTGCAGGGACCCACAGATGTCATCACGGCCAGGGTGATAGTAGGAGCAGCAGATCTTTAATGAGCACTTACTGTGTGCTGGGCACCATGCAGTTGGTTTTCATGCATGAACTCATTTAATCATCTTGGCAACTCCTTGAGAGAGATGCTATCATTAATGTTGTCTCTGTGTTACAGGTGAGGAAATTGAGGCCCAAAGAGATGTTAGGATTGCACAGATTATAAGTGGTTGAGGCAGGATAGAAATCCTGGCAGGATGGTTCTGCAGCCTGGCTCAGCCATAGCCTTGCTCCTCACAAACACACACATGAGCCCCAGTGGCATACAATCAGCCGCTCAGGCCTGCAGCCATACACCTGCCTCCCACCCCCACCCACGCTCTGTCCCTCTGTCCCCACGGCCATCATACTCCCTCTTACCCTTCACAGCCCCCAGGACACAGCTCCAGCCCCATAGGCAGAACTGGCTGGAGAATGTGTGCTGTCACCGTTCCCTGTCATATGTGTACTTGACCCTGGGCATCTCCCACATAAGCCTTGGTACCCCCAAATATATATACACACCTCATAGCCACCTGACCACCAATGAACCTGCTGTTTGGGCACACCTACACTGTGTGTACACTTGTGTGTCTCCCCACACCCCATCTCATGCACGTGTGCGCCCATGTCAGCTGCAGCCCTGGGTTGTGGTGTTGGGTTAGGGCTGCAGAACCACTGCCTCCAGCTTGGCCTGGCCCCGGTGTGAACAGGCAGCTTCTGGAGTGTCAACACGTGTGACGCAGCAGGTGCTGGCTCATGCCCTGGCCTTGCCCTTTCTTGAAGGGTGGAGTGATGGTGGCCCTGTGGTTCCTCAGCCTGGTGGCTGGGCAACATTAAGAATGCCCCTGCTTTCCTCATCTATTTGATGGGGCCCTGATCTTGGTGGCTGAGTCAAAATACTGAGCTAGCCCTTCTCACCCAGCTGGGGACACTGAGGCTCAGGCCACACAGCCATAGTCACAAGCCAGGACCAAAGGCCTCCCCTTGACCACAGCACGACACCAGTGGCCCCAGGCTGGCTAAGGCAGTTCTTGTCACTCAGGCCTCCTCTGGGGACCTACCCTTCCTTATTTTTAGGGTTGTCCCCTCTATTCCTTCCTGCCAGTCCAGTAGAGCGGTTCAGGCTTTTGACTCTGGAATTTGACAAAATGAATGACCTTGGACAACGCAGTTCAGTTAATCTCTTTAAGCCTCAGCTTCCTCCTTTCTGAAGGGGGAAAAATAATAAACCTGTAGTCACCGGGTAATCGTGAGGAGTCAAGGGGCAATCTCTGTCCAGACTTTATTTTAGAGCTAAGGATATATGTAGTAAGCATGGAGTGAAGGCTTGTTACTTCCTCTGATGTGGGGATTCGGGTACTGGGGCTTGCCCGCTCCCCTCTTGTTTGTCTCTTCCTGTCTCCTCCTTGGGGTGGTCACATCAGTAATTTTGGGTTTAGGCCTGGCAACCCTTCCCTGCCCCCCACACAGTAGGCAGGATGTGATTTATGCCTGCACTGGAGGACACCGCCCTTGGCATAACTGGCCCCACCTGAAGCCTGAGAGATCATCTCTGGGGATTAGAGATGTTGCCTTAGGGGTGTGGGGGCAGAGGTTAGAGTTTGGACCCTGCAGGAGCTGAGTGGCTCCTAAAGGGCTGGATTCTTAGCCCAGGAAGCCTCAAAGGTCTCTGCCAGGAGACAGGAGTCTTAACTTGGAGCATTTGTGTTTGGCTAGTAGGTGCTGGGCTTTTATTGGGGGACAAGATCTTAGATTGAGGAAATAGACCTAAGTGTGCTTGTAGAATTTTTGTCTCTGTTTGTTCTCACTGACTTCTGAAAGCACTGGATATCTTCCTCTGCTAGAACCACTGCCAGCCCTGTCTTATTTACAACTGTATTTCCATTTCCTAGTACAGCGCCTAGCACACAGTAGGAAACGGGTAATTGTTTTATCAACAACACCAAGTTCTTTTTCATGTACATTCTTAGTAAATCTGTCAGCTACTGTTGTATGTAGATAGAATTATTAACCCATTTGACTGGCAGGGAAACTGAGGTTTGGGAAGTTAAAAAACTCTCCCAAGCTTACGGAGGTAGGATTTGAATTTGAGCCCATGCACTGTGAACTGCTACCCAAAACTCTCTCTCCAACTGAGATGGTCACTTGCCAGGTGCTGATCATCTCCGCCTTTCCTTCTACCTGCCTTGAAGCCAGTAGTTCTCACCTGGGTGCACAGGACAAAGGATGCTGACATGTGAGATGCCCTCCCCCAGGAGTGGGAGACTCAGCAAGGCTCCTGGCAGGCAGGCGGTAACTCCACCCTCTCCCACTCAGGAAAGCAGATCAGAGTGCTGGGGGAGTCAGGGTGAGGGAGGTGATTCTGGGAGAGCCCAAACACACTCTCATGGTGGCTTCAGAGTCCTACAACATCTCCCATTGCCCCCTCTACAGACTCAACATGCTGCTTTTCTCCACAACAGCTACAGGAACAAAAATTCCTATTCTTTCCATGACCCAGACTCTTTTTTTGACTCTAGACTTCATCCCTTGGCCAGCTCCCTACAGCTGAAATGTCACCTCCTCCAGGAAGCCTTTCTTGATTACCTGATCTGCGGGGCCCAACTGTGATTCACATCACAGACTCTGTTCCCTTTACTTCCTTTGTCACATGCTGTCATCTTTGTCTTGGCATTTTGTCTTATTCATTGCTTTCTTTTCTACTCCCATGCCCCTGACTCTAAACTCCATGTAAACAGGGATGCTGCCACATGAGTTCGTCAATGTCTTCCCTGTCACCAAACAGGAGGTATGACCCACAAAAGGTCTATAAATCTCTTGTATAAATCGATAACAAAGCAACTTTTGTTAATTTAGCAAGTGCAAGCATTAGAACCTCACATCGTGTTGATAGTTGGTGGTTTGCTGACACATTCCAAAAGAGAGTGCGTCTCACCGTTGTGTCACACCTTAGAGAAGAACTGGTATTCTGAGCCGGTCCATCCCTTGTGAGTCAGTGATTCTAAGAACTAGGGGTGTCATAGGTTGGACTCCCCTAGAAGCAGAGCCTGAGTCAAGGGTGCCAGGGCTGGGTTTAGTGGGGTGGCAGTGCACCACTAGGGTGCGCTAAAGAGTGGGTTGCCTTTACTTACCTGTACTGGTGCCCTTGGGAGACTGCAGAACACACCTGTAAATTGTCCTGTCTGTGTGTTAGGGAGCCCCAGGGCATTTATCTCCCAGTGGCAGAAGTTATTCACCATTGCCAAGAGGATTTGGGTGGGCTCCAACAGCATTTGCACGTACTGTCTCCTGGTGTTCGGGTGGCTCCACAGGGTGGCTGTGGCTTGGGTGAACCAGAGCATGAACTCAGAGGCTGTGACAGGTGGTTTTTCTGTTTCCACTTCCGCCTGAGAGATCCAAGGCTGTTTGCAGAAAGGTGACTGTTTGGGTACAAGAGGATCTCTGTGCTCAGAGGACATTTTGGAGGGTTCACCACTTTTTAAGTATGAGTTTTGTCATAATCAGGGCTCTTGTATACTGAGCACCCATGGTACACACTCTCCAGGCCTCTTTGTTTCCTTGTGTGCTTTGGGACTGGGGGGTGGCTGGTGACAAAGCCCTCCTCCTGCTTCCTCACTACTTTCTTGCACATATGCAGAAGCCAAACAGCATAGTTGAACAGGCTCCTTTCCCATTCCAGTCTCTCTAAATAAGGAATAATAATACCATTAATGAAGACAATAATTGATGCGCTTCACATATATGATCTCATTTAACCCCCACAAAAATGTGTGACGTACCTGCTGTTGGTTCCATTTTATAGGTGAAGCTGAGGCTCAGAGAAGTGGAGTGAGCTGCCCAAGGTCACTTGGGTGGAGATGGAGATGGCTGACTCTGAAAGTCTCCTCTGTGAATGGTCATGTGGAGGGACACAGACAAGGCCGAGAGACCAAGGGCTCCTGGCTGCCAGTCCTGTGTGTCATCCCCTGACCACGGCATTTTCTGGGCTCTTAACTGATGATTATGCTGGGCTAAATAGGGTCTGGGTGAACTGAGGGCGGGTGAAATTCATCTGAATTTAGGAGATTGTATAGTGTTTCTCCAGTAAGGTCAGGGGAGGGGCTTGAAATGTCTCCACAGGGAACTGACCCCTGTCTGTGCAGTTGGCTCTTCTCAGTACTAATGATTGGGCAGCATGTCTCAGTGGATGGCTTTCTCTGGACTCAGGGGACATCACAGAGCTTAATTGTTGGCTGCTGAAAAACAAAGTTTGGATCCTTCTGTGTATTTTACAGAGATAAAAGTAAAGGGTGTTGGGAGCCAGAGAGTAGACCTTTCCGACACTCCTACACACCCCTGATGGGTTCTGTCTTCCCTTGCAATGGGTTCCTGGAATGTTCTGAGTGGGTCACTGGAATCATAATTCATTTTAGGCTTACCTGAGGTCAGACAATTAAGTTTACAAACTCATACTAGAAAAAAAGCTGCTATATGCCTCATTGTTGAATACATTTACTGTCACCCTCAAAGTACTCCCCTTGGCTATCTGGTGATCACAGTGATACTCGGGTATATAGCACTTTTTCTAGGATGAGTTTGTGAACTGAATTGTCAGAACTTGTACTAGCTGCTCTGATGGCCGTTCCAGAAAAAAAGCCCCAATATTGCTTTGAAGGATGGCCCAGGAGGTGGTATCAGTGCATAGCTTCCCACAGGGAGTATCTCAAACGTGACGTTAGTGATATTCAGCAGTGAGGTATATAGCACTTCTAGATTGAGTTTGTAACTTAATTATCTGACCTCATATTTGGGAGATAGTGTAGAGTTCAGGAGCCTGGTTGAAAGCCTTCAGTTCTGTCTAAGGTTGGGTTCCCCAGAAGCAGAGCTTGAGATAGGGTTTCTGTGGAAGTGATTGATTAGGAATATGACCCATGAGTCCCAGAGAGAGGGACCCACAGTGGGGGAGGGGAGGGAAAAAGCCAGGCTTAGTTAACCTCAACTTGGTTCCTACAGGGAGCTCTAGAGTCACAGAGTAAGTCCTGCCTTGAGGCACGGGTAAGCAGCCCTTTTGGTCCCATGTAAGCTATGACATACCTTGGTTTGGCGGGGGTGGTTACCAGGAGAGGCCAGCCTGTTGGAGGACAGCTCTCTTGGAAAAGGATGTCACCTAGAACTCTTAGACAACCGTCGTAGGAGCAGGAGGTGGGTACTGTAGTCTGCAAGGGGACCTGGAGAGGGGCAGATCTAACAATGGCTCCTGTCGGTTTTAATGTTGATTCATCCCTAATTGGCTGTGTGACCTTGGGGAAGCCACTTACCCTCTCTGGGCCCAGAATTTCACCTTCTGTACAATAAGGGTCTTCATAGAGCCACTGTTGGCCCCATTCCATTCATATCCCCCATCCAATGACTTTTTTCTCATTCAAACATTCATTTGCTTCAGCAAATGTTTATTGTGTACCTACTATGTGCCAGGCACCTTCCTAGGCTCTGAGGATAAAACAGGTAACACAACTGAAAGGATCTCTGCTCTCAGGGAGCAAGGCCAGGTCAGCAGGCATGAAACAGGGGTCAGTGTCACAAAGAAGCAGAGAGCCCTGGGAACCAAACCCTACCTGGGATGTGGGTACAAGAAACCAGGTTACACTGATTGCATTTGTTAGGCAAAGTCCCTCTTACAATCGTGTTTTGCCCCCAAAAGGTGTGGCACACACCAAGACCCCACCCGCCTCACTCATTCCCTCTCTCTGCTCTTCCTTTCCTCACCCCTCCCTCATTCTTTCTCTCTCTGCTGTCCCCTTCCCCCACCCCCAACGTGTCATTAAATGTCATTAATTGTCCTCCTATCAAAATTGAATACATGGGATTCATGCTTCTCCATTCTTATGATGCTTTACTAAGAATAATGTGTTCCACTTCCATCCAGGTTAATATAAAGGCTGTAAAGCCTCCATTTTTTTTTAATGGCTGAATAGTATTCCATACTGTACATATACCACAACTTGTTAATCTATTCCTGGGTTGGTGGGCATTTAGGCTGTTTCCACATTTTGGTGATTGTAAATTGAGCTGCAATAAACAGTCTAGTGCAAGTGTCCTTATGAT
>CAUYRH010124690.1:0-16063 GCA_963574655.1 Perodicticus potto | reverse complement strand
TTTAACATTTTAAAAAAAATTTTTATAAAAAACCAATTTAATTCCCCCCCCAAAAAACCTTATCATTTTTTTTTTTTTTTTTTTTTTTTTTTTTTTTTTTTTTGTGAGTGAGTGGACAGATGGATGTATGCTCTGAGGACCAAATATTTGTCTTGGCCTGTTTTGTGTATGCGTGTGTCCATAAACATATCTGTAAGCACGAGGTTACATTTTAATACCTAACAACTACCTATGGGAAGCAGGACAGGATAGTAAGGATGTGTTGGTCCAGTCCACACTTGCGTTTTTATGTCACACATACCATGTTAAAAATGATTCTTTTTATCCCTCGCACCTAAGGATTGTTCAAACTTAATACATTCTGGTTGTTTCACAGCTGGTTGTTTTAGGACCTAATTCTTAACCAAACTGGATAGAGTGGAATCCCTTCTAGAGACCGTGTAATGGGTTTCAGAGACTATAGCTTCTCTGTGACTAGTTTCCTAAAAACAGGAGTGTGAGGCTCAGTGCCTGTAGCATGGTGGTTATGGTGCCAGCCACCTACACCGAGGTTGGGGGATTCAAACCCAGCCTGGGCCAGCTAAACAACAATGACAACTGCAACAAAAAAATAGCTAGGCGTTGTGGCAGGCGCCTGTAGCCCCAGCTACTTAGGAGGCTGAGGCAAGAGAATCGCTTAAGTGCAAGAGTTGGAGGTTGCTGTGAGCTGTGACATCACAGCACTCTACTGAGGGCAACATAGTGAGACTCAATAAAATGAAATAAAATAAAATAAAATAAAATAAAATAAAATAAAATAAATAGGGGTGTGAGATCTGGTCGTGTGAATTAATCTGTTTTTATCATGAGAATGAAGGGTAAAGAAAACATTTCATTAAACCTACATAGGATTTACTGAGACAGAGCAAATGTACCATAGGGAGGAGAGAAAAGGAGAAGAAAAAAACACAGCATTTAAGTGACTAGGGTGGTTCATTGCAGGCTCTCCCTTTTCTCTTTCTTTTTCTTTTTCTTTCTTTCTTTTTTTTTTTTTTTTTTTGGCATGTAGGATTCTTATTCAGGTATTCCAAACATGTTCCTATATTTCCAACCAATGAAACCAGACTGGATATGAGAGAAAATACCAAAAACATGAAATGACCAACTGTGTAATTGTTAGAGCTGCATATTAACTAATATGAAATATAAATATACTGAATTAAAGTTTTAAAAATTATGTAAATGTTTCAACTTGTATTCTGGAAGTTTCTTTAACAAAATTCTATATTTAAATATATATTTAATATTTCGCATTATGTCAATTGTTATCTATGCAAATTAAATGGAATACAAACTAAGATAATTGCAATGTAATTAAAAATTGGGGATGGAAAAAAACACATGAAATTTCTAAGTGGCATTTAACATAAGCATGATAAAAAGTAGTATTTCTAACATTCACAACTTTAGTAGAACCCAAAAGAAAAATTTGCCCTAAGTGATAATTTGTTGAATTAAAGAGTAGCAAGAAGGTGACTCTGGTTTTTGAGGTATTTCTCTGTCCAAATTTCATTCACCCATACTTCTTCACCCATAGAATGAAGATGTGATGAGCTTTATATTTTGGGAGATAAATTCTTAATTTTAAATGAACTTAATTCTAATACAGTATTTCTTTTACCAAATCTTCCCTTATACTTCCCAATTATCATCTCACTCCAGGTCATTCTCTTTACTTTTAACATTTCCTGGAGGTTGGACTCCATTTTTAATACATTTTGGACTGTGTTGCCTTTGTCAAGCCTCATTCTGTCTCTATTCCTTTCCTGACTTCCTTAAAACCTTTGTCAATTGTGCCTCTGTTTTTCCATTGGAGGTTAAGCACTTTGGTGTCATCTTTGACCAATATCTATCTATCTATCATCTATCTTTCATCTATTAATCTACCTCTCGCTCTCTCGTTTTTCTTTTTTTCTCTTACCCACATGAAAACCTTTAGAACCCTCCTTTGAAATATTGTCAGTTGCAGTGGCTTCTTACACCTTCTTCCTCATCACTTTGGCCAAACCACTGCCATCTGTGCTTAGGGCAGACGATAGAGCAGCAGCTTCCTACAATACCCGGGCTCCCGCCTTAGGGTCCTCATAGCCTGGTCCCGGCACAACAGCCCTCACAGCAGGTTCAATCTTACCTTCAGTCCATAATGTGACAGAACTGATGACTTTTTACAATCACTTAAAAAGACACACTAAAAATTCAATAACTTATATTGGACCCATCAGAAAACTGAGTGGTTGTATAAACCACCAACACAAAATCTTGGGAAACAAGTGAATTAGGGAGCCAAGCCAAAATATGTTCTAACTGGCACAAAATCAATGAAATAATGTTAATGGTTTTGTGGAAGCTGAGTGTGGATGGACCTGAGGACCTCCTGCGGTCACGGTCTCAGGGAGGAGTCCACACAGGTGTGGGCTTATTGCTAGGAAACGTGCAGGTCCTGGCAACAAAGAACTGGAAAAAGCACCCCCCCATTCCCCACCCCTGCTCTGGCAATAACAAGAGTAATTGATATAAAATATTCCCAGAGTGTTTACAAAACCAAGCCCTGCTCTGTAAAGGAAGAATGTGCCAGAGCCCCATTCAACAAGGGGAAGGGAATCTCTGCCACTCCTGCCAATAGCAAACTTGGCTCATGTAATGGGGGAAATAACGCTGAAAAATGTAAGTGAATATCACAACTCAGGCACATGGACTTAGAAAATACTAATCAGACTATAAAGGTTTTCCCCACCCTCATACTTCCACTGCACCTCAACAGAGCTGCAGGATAAAAGTAACAGGTGCACAGGTGAAAGAGGGGAAGGCACAGAGACTATGTGAGTACAAGGAAAAGGGGAGCCAGAAACAGACGCTAGAAACATATGGACCCTCCGGCACTTCTCACAACCAGGTTAACGTAAATCTTCAAAATATTTACTTCAGTTTCTAGCACCCAATACAACCTGGTCAACTTTCAGAAAACATTAAAAGATAAAAATTTGCCAAAATGCAAAATAAAACAAAACAAACAAACAGAAAACCAAACAGTCAGGAAACCCAAAACAATCTTCAGAACCCTATTCAGACAACGGCATAAAGTTTGAAATTCTCAGAGAATTCTATCACAATGATTAACATGCTAAAGGCTGTAATTGAAAAAATTGACAACATGAAAAAACAAATAGGTTATCTAAACTGAAAGACTAAAACTCAGAATAAAAGCAAAGATGAGAAAAAATCATAATGAAAATAATGCCTTCAAGCAAGTAGACTTCATTGGTAGACTTGAGACAGTGGAGGAAAAAAAAATCAATGAGCTTAAAGTTGAAGGATGCCCAGACTGAAATGGAAGAGAAAGGAAAATGAACCATGTGTTAATGGTTTAAGTTTGATAACATCAGTATGAGCTCATGTTACTTTAATATAGATATATATGAATATGTAGAGAAATATCTGTAGATATACACTTTAACTTAGACTGTCAGCTAAGAGAGCCTAGAAGAAATAGCATACCAGAAAAAAAAATAACATATCTGGCTTCTAGGGCTTGGTTTCTATTACTACATCTCACTTAAGGGAACCAGAGCACTCTGGAGAAATGGCTGAGTGAGGGGAGGGATTATACACGCTGAGTCTGGCCTATCTCACAGGGCCGGACGGTGAGGGCCGGAAGGTCAGGGCTTGCTCAAGTCCAGCAAACAGGACAGCAACAAAGCCAACACCACCAGCCAGCACAGGCTCACGTGTGCACACGCAGGGCGTGTCAAAGGAACACGGCCAACAGAAAGACTTCCCCGTGGGCAAAGCTGGAAAACTGTGAGTAAAATAAGTAAAGTGACTCTGATTAAGTGTGTGTGTATAATCCCAAGTTGATCTAAATAAAGGATTGATTTAATAACTGAGAGGAATAATCAAATATCCCATGCAGAAAAATGTGGAACAATTTGAGTGATAATTGTTGTGTAAAGAAACGTTCTGTCTCCACTGTGGGCATCTCAGGGTGACTTCTTTCTAAGAGTCCAATAGTCAGGAGGGAAATTATTAAGTGTACAACCGTGTTGCTGCAGGGATTACTCATGTAGCTAGCATGGACCCTTTATATAAAAATGTCCCTTTACCTCTGTGGTGTCCCTCCAAAATCCATAACCCAGGTCCAAAAATGCGAAAACAAATCCCCGTTTGGGGATTTCACAGAAGACAGGACCAGCACTCCTCAAAACTATCAAGATCATCAAAGCAAGGTGTTGCTTAGAAATAGTCAAAACCAAGAGAAACCTAAGAAAACGTGATGACTAAAGGCAATACGGTACCCTGGACAAAACCTTAGGATAGAAAAGGTGACATCAGGCTAAGACTAAGAAATCTGAATCAAGCATTAAATGTACTAACATTAATATATTTATTGATATGTGTCAACATCAGCTCATTAATTATAACAAATGTACCATTCTAAAGTAAAATATTAATAATGGCAGAAACTACACATGGGGTAAATGAGAATTCTCTGAACTCTCAGAACATTCTTTTTATGAAATGTAAAACTATTGCAAATAAAAATTTTATGTATACGTATTTATTTCATGCACACACAGAGAGAACTATGGTGTTTATTCACTTCTAGAAATCTCATCACTACTGACGAGCTCCCACGTTGTCTGACCCTCCTGACTTAGAGATCCGTCTGTTTCTCCCACACTGGTCTTTTTCCCATCTCTTGCACTTGCTCAGAATATTACTGCCTTCGGTTCTTTCCACTTGCTCTTCATTCTTATTGGAAAACTAATTACCCAGAAAACTACCATTTATCACTGTAGAGATAGTCTTTGGTCATCTGATATAATCTAATATTCCTGACCATTTGCTCTGCTTTATGTATTGTCATAACGCTGACTCTCACCATCCATGTACTGTACGTACATATGTGTACACACACATGCACGTGTGTGTTTAATCTGTCTCTCCTGACAATATGTAAAATTCAAGAGAAACATTGTTGGCTAGCAATGCCACCTTGTCATAAAGTACTGACTAACCTAGGGTATGAAAATAACAATAGTAAAGATGTAAACCAAATATTAGTACTTTAAAGTCAGTTAAATATCTATACATATATGCAATAAATATAAATAATGCATATATTGACTTGTAAAATTATGAACTATTAATAATCCCATTTAATGTTATGCAGATTAAAAATTACAAAGTATAACAGCCACTATTTTTAGCTGCCTTCTTGTATTAATCTGAGACAACTTTTTTTCAGCATTGTCGTGGCAGTTAGTTCATGGATACATACAGCGCTCACTCACCACTCAGGTAATGATAAGGGTCATACATTTTCTTCTGCAGTACAAGCAGCATTCTCAAAATGGATTTTTCAGATATTTAAAGAGATTTCTGACTGACGCTCCAGCACTGACATACATAGTATATTATCATTTCAAACTATGCTGTGATTTATACTGACTTTAATCCAACCTTATTTTGATCTACATTTAAAGTGGTAGAAGTAAAATTCAATGTTTTCCTCAGATATAAAATTTATTAACCACCTTTAAACACAGGACATGTTATATGTTGGGCCTGAATGCTGCTGGCCACGATGTTTTTGAATTGTCACGGGATATGACTAAGAGCCACTTTCTGCCATAACACAATGATAGAAGGAGATGTTTACTGTACATTAAAAGTAAAAAGTGAGGGAAAAAGGTTCATGTTACACATTTACACTGTATACTGAATAAGGATCGATAACAATTTAGCTAAAAGATTCACTTATTGTCACAGTTACACATATGGTTTGGTTTACTTTATCATATGGTTCAAATCCTACACATAAAAGAATTTTGCTAAAATCCAAGTCCTATCCAAGAGATCATTTGTATCATACATAATCTTTAATTTTCCATATTTTTGCATGTTTTGAAATCTTAAAACAATGCTCTGGCTGTGAAGAGAATGCCTTCCTGGGGCTAGCCAGTCCTTAAAAGTAGCAAAGGCCCAGCTTGGAATAGGCCCAGCAGGATAACAGATCTGGCCCACCGGCTCTCTCTGGCCCACATTCCTCTCCCCCAGCATCGCAGTGTCAGGACCCTGCAACAAGGGGACACCCTGGAGGCTCCCACCTGGTGGAACCACCCACACTGGCCAATCTCAAACTGTTCAGCCCACCCTGCCTCCTTCACTGTCAACATCCCCAGTCAGAATCCTGTATTTGTTATAATTGATGAAGCACATTGACTCCTCACCCAAAGCACAGAGTCTACATTAGGGGTCAAACTTGATGTTGCAAATGCAGTGAATTTGGACCAAAATATGGCATATGCCCACTGTTATAATATCACACAGAATATTATCACTGCCCTAAAAGTCCCCTGGGAACGGACTAATTCCTCCCTCTCCCAGTAAGAGGAAGGTAACCACTGATCTTTTTACTGTTGCCCCAGTTTTCCTATTCCAGAATGTTCTATAGATGAATTCACATGGTATGCACATATTCAGATGGGTTCCTTTCCCTTAGATGACTGCGTTATTGCATTTAAGTCCCCCCCAACTTTCCGCATCTTGAGGGATCATTTAAATTTATCGTTGAATAGTATTTAATTGCACGGATGTGCCACAATTAATGTATCCCTGCATCTGTGGAAGGATATCTCAGTTGTTTCTAACTTTCTGCAATTGCCAAAAGGCTGCTATAAACATCATGTGAAGGTTTTTGTATCGCCGTAAATTTTTGCCTCATTTTTCTTAAATTCCAAGAAGTGTTAATTGCTGTATCATATGGAAAGTATATGTTTACCTTTGCAAGAAACTGAAAAACATCTTTCAAAGTTGCTGTAACATTTTCCATTTCCACCAGCAATAAATAGAAGTCTGTTCTTCCACGTCCTTACCCAAATTTGGTATTGTCACCATCGAGGGTTTTAAACATCCTAATAAGTACATATTAGTACCTCATCTGCCATCTGTACGTTTTAAATTGTAAAATGTCTCTTAAGATCTTTTGTGCATATTTTAATTTTTTATATTAATTTTATCATAATTTTATATTTTGTGTAAATTCCTTTATCAGGTATGTATTTTGCAAATATTTTCTCCCAGTTTGTAGTGTGTGTGCCCTTTCACTATGTTCAAAGAGTGAAAAGTATCTTTCACAGAGAACATTTAATTTTTATAATGTGCAGGTTATCAATTATTTCTTTTATGAGTGACATTTTTGGAAATTGCATTAAAAAAATCACTCACAAACCAAAGTTACCTAGATTTTCCTCTGTGTTACCTTCTGGGAGTTTCATTGTTTTACATTTTACTGTGGTCCATTTTGAGTTAATTTTTATGAAAGGTGTTAAGGTCTGTGTTTAAATTTATTTATTCTTTACATGTAGTTATCCAGTTATTCTGACATCATTTGTTGAAAATTCGGTCCTTTCTCTATTAAATCTTCTTTGCGTCTCTGTCAAATAACAGTTGCCTCTACTTGTGTCTGCTCCTGAGCTTGCTCTCTTTCACAATGCCTCACTGACTCAATTTCTAGAACTTTATAGTAAATCTTAAAGTTGTGTAGTTCCAGGCATTCAATTTCTTTTTCTTTCAACATTGTGTTATTGACTATTCTTGGATTTGGGTCTCTCCCTAGAAACTTAATTTCAGTTTGTCAGCATCCACAAAATAACTTGCTAGCATTTCACTGGGATTGCACTGAATCTATAGATCATATTAGAATGACTGACATATTGACAGTACTGAGTCTTCCTGGGGATGAACATGGAAATTTTTCCATTTATTTTGTTGACTAACATCATCATTTTTTTTTAGTTTTACACATGTATTGTGCATATTTTGTTAGATTTATATTTCAGTATTTATTTTTTAAATGTAAATACACTTATGCTTTTAATTTCAATTTTATTTATTTCTGCTACATAAAACTATTGACTTTTGTATAATATATTGACCTTGTATCCTGCAACCTTTCTGTAATCACTTATATGACAGATAACTTTATTTTTATAGATCCATTCAGATTTTCTGCATAGAGATTTTGTAATCAGTGAAAACAGTTTTATTTCCTTCTTCACACTCTGTATACCTAATACCTCCTTCTCTTGTCTCCTGTCAGATAAAACCTCTAGTACTAGATACAATGTTGGAAAGGAGTGATAAGAGGCAACACATTTGCTTTATTCCTGATCTCAGAGGGAAAATTTCTAGCTTTTTATCAGTATGTACTACGTTAGCTATAGGAATTTTGAAGATGTTCTTTAACAACTTTATGATGTTCCTCTCTGTTTCTAGTTTACTAATAGTTTTTATCCTAAATAAGAGTTTAATTTTGTCAAATATATTTTTCTGAATTTATTGATTTGATTAAATGATTTTCTCTTCTTTACGCCATGCACAGGCTACAGTGCCCTTGCATCAGCCTGGCTCACAGCAACTTCAAATTCCTGAGTTCAAGCGATCTTTCGGCCTCAGCCCTTTACTATCTAAAGGTGTCTGCCACAATGTCCAGCTTATTTTTCTATTTTTAGTAGAGATGGGGTCTTGCTTTTATTCAGGTTGGTCTCAGACTCCCTGCGTGCATGTGATTCTTCACCTTGGCTTCCCAGAATGCTGGGATTACACGCAAGAGCACCGTACCCAGCAATATTAATTGATTTTTGAGTGTTAAACAAATCTTGCATCACTGAAATAAATCCCACTTGGTTATGATGCATAATTGTTTTTATTGAACTTGATCCATTAATTGATATTGTTAAGAATTTTTGCATCTATATGCATATTTGGAAGCGACAATGGGACCAGGTTCAGTTAATGGTACACAAGTGGTCTAATTAGCTGTAACACTCAATTCCCTAATTTTACTATGGCCTTTTAAAGATAGATACGGTGAAGTAATTAACAATTGGTTGTTAAAAGTTATTAAAAAATTTCTTCCAGAGATTTTCTTTAGTGCTCAGTAGGAGAAATGTTACTCCCCTCAAATTTTCTGACATTGTTCTTGAAGTGGGATTATGAGGGTAAGTTTTAGAAAAAGGCAAACATTAGCTCAGCCATATTTAAAACACTGATAAAATGCCAAAATGTAGAGTAACCCTACATTTTTTATGTTAGAAAAATAAAGTTTAATTCTTTAAGCTATTGTTAGTTTATTTATCTGTTCACTTGTGGAGAAAAGCATTTTTAATGATTCAGTGTCCCCAAAACTTTGTAAGAACTAATGATTTTGATCTATGTCTGAAAGTGTTTCTTTCTTTTGTAATAGGAGACAAAAAGATAATAACACTGTAACCTGTGCTATTTTTAACAATGCTTCCTGTTATTCACCAAGTATTTAGTGAATATTGCTTCACATAAGATTAGAATTCACGTGGTGTGAAGAATAAGATTGTTTAAATATTAATATTTGTGTTGCTAATATTGTAATAGCATCCTTAGAGTGGCATTCTTTGGTTTACTTTTTAGATTTACTAATATTTAAAGCCAATTTAAAGGCATGCTTAAGAATGCAAGTCAGTTCTATTTAAGTCACCAGAGAGGAAGAAATTTGGAAGAAGATCCATTAAGCCATCGAAGCTATTTATTCATTAAAAATTTACACTAAGTGACAAACGTATTTACTCTTCTGATTTCTGAGTTTACTGCAAAAAATAGAGCAGGCAAGATCTATCATTTTAAAAATCTACATTATACCTACTGGAATAGAACAAAAGAAAATAAAACGATAAACAATTTCAAAGCGTATTCAATAATCATAAAACATTAGGACAAAGTTTCAAATCTGGCAAATTGACATTCGTTAGTTTGATTGAAAATGAAATAAAATTGTAGGATTAATTTAGAATTGTCTTTGATGTTACAAAAAAGGTATCTAACATTTGAAAAGACAAAGAACTTCAGTGTTCGTTTTATCTTAATGAGCCTTGTCAAAACAGTTGCTCACAGATGAAATATTTTATACTCTTACATCAAAACATCTGGTGTGGAGTAAAAGTTTTATAAAATATTTTTGAATAACTCTAGCCAGATATGGGATAATTTAGACCTCAGGAATGTCTGTATTCTAGTCCCAGCCCTCTAGTAATGAGGTACCTCTTCTCAGAAAAACATTCTGTTCAGTTTTAGAAATTAATTCCTCTGGAGTCCTATTTTCTCATCAGCCAAACTAAAGAATTAGGGCAAAAGATTTTTAATTCTCTTTAAGTCTAAACTTTGAAGCTTCTTTGATCCAATATCTGAAAAAATAAGTATTTCTATTGAGAAATTCAGCGTATGAATATTAAAATATAGTCCATAAATGTTTAGATATTGAGAATTGAATAATTTGCCACCCATAATATTTGAAGAATGCATTTATAGCTGATATATATATATATGCATATATATAAATATATATATATATATATATATATATATATATATATATATATATATATATGTTCAGATAACTATTATATCCCAAATCATTTTCTCAGGAATATTTGGACATTTTCATTGCCTTTCTTGTATATTTTTATATTAAAAAAATATTTTTAGAACACTTCTCCTTACTATATTACCTGCCAATATTTTCGAATTTAATGACTACCACTAAAGAATCAATCTTCCATGAAAAAATGAAAGTCTTGTTTTTGTGTTTTTTATTGTTATTATTTTTTATTAAATCATAGCTGTGTACATTAATGCAATTCTGGGGTACCATGTGCTGGTTATATATACAATGTAAAATACTTTCATCAAACTGGTCAACATAGCCTTCACCGCATTTTCTTATTATTGTGTTAAGACGTTTATATTCTACACTTAGCAGCTTTACATGTACCCTTGTAAAATGCACCGTAGGTGTGGTCCCACCGATTACCCTCCCCCCCATCCTCCCCCGTCCTCTCCCCTCCCTCTCCTTTTTCACCTTCATCTTGGGCTATAATTCAGTTATAGCTTTTATATGGAAGTGTGGGTGCTTATAAATTGATTTCATAGTAGGGCTGAGTACATTGGATATTTTTCTTCCATTCTTTAGATACTTTGCTAAGAAGAATATGTTCCAGCTCCATCCATGTAAACATAAAAGAGATAAAGTCTCCATCTTTTTTAAGGCTGCATAAGATTCCATGGTGTACCTATACCACAATGTATTTATCCATTCATGGGTCAATGGGCACTTGGGCTTCTTCCATGACTTAGCAATTATGCATTGGGCTGAAATAAACATTCTGGTGGAAATCTCTTTGTTATAAAGTGATTTTTGGTCTTCTGAATATAACCTAGTAGAGGAATTGTAGGATCAAATGGCAGGTCTATTTTTAGATCCCTAAGTGATCTCCAATCATCTTTCCAAAAAGAACATATTAAGTTTGCATTCCCACCAGCAGTGCAGAAGTGTTCCTTTTTTCTCCACATTCATGCCATTATTTCAGTACTCACCTATGCATCTAGCCACTCGTACCAAGAAAATCTAAATTCTTGCAATAGCAATTGAAATGGGTACCTTGTTCGCAATTATACAAAAGCAGATATCATTTTAAGCTTGGACTAAAGTGTATAAAGGTACTCATTGGTTTCCAAAAACAAGCACCAAGAATGCCTGAACAATTGTGTAAAGCTGATTTTAAATAGTAGTCAGAAAGCTTTTAGTCTGTACACACAACATTACCCAAAGGCAAAAACCCCATTAATTTCCAATTACTTCAACTGTCTCCATCTTCATGGCAAAACAATCAAGAATTCCTGGTGATTATGTCTCAAAAAGTATTTCAAATAAGACCTATCGTTACTACATTTTTTGTCTTTGATTTGGTTGTGGTCTTTGAGATCTTTTCTTAGTAATCACAGTGATTTTCTATTCCATCCTCCATTGCCCAGTCCTCCTCATTAACCTGGTTTTTGCTTCTTAATTCTCCTATATAAATCCTCTTACAATACAGTAAGTTGTTGAAGAATTGAGACAGCTCACTTCTCCTATCCGCAGGATACTAAGAACACATAAATCATAAATGACATACACAGAACAATCTTCTCATTGAAGACAACCAAAAAATTACGTGTAAAATTAACAAATGAGTGAGTAAATATTTGAAACTGCAATATTTAAAATTTTAGTGACCTTCACATTTCTTTCAGCAAAAATAGGTGTTACTTAGCATAATTTCATCATCTTATGTAACAATTTATTTCTTCATTTCATCAACCCTGGGATTAAGACATCATAAATTTCTCATCTCAACCATGTCAGCCTTTTAAAATCATTAAATGATTTGCATACCCTTGCACTTTTTTATTAGAACATCATTTCCTTCTTACCCATCAGATACTGTGTTTGTATCTACATACATTAATTTACCAAGTTTAATGCTGCCTCTTCTGTTAAGACCTTCTAACTCTTAGAAGGCAAAATTAATCATCCCTCTTTTTTTTACATCATAATTTTAGCACCTTTCTAACATTTACCATGATAGGTTTTCAAAATGTGTCTGCTTGAGTATTTATTCCATTGAATTCTAAATTCTCAAGAAAGAGTGTGTGCTTCAGGTTAATATGAATGGTTAATTCATGGCAGTTGTGTAATCAACTATGAATGAATAAATTATGAAGAATGAAAAGTTCAAATAGGCAATGTCTTCTGTCTGGTTTCAAACATGTGACTCACTGATTCCAGTTGGAAGTGTTGTCCTAATACACCTATTTGCTATTAAAAGAACAGTTTTGATACAGTGTTTCTCTTAATGTCATTTTTCACTTGGAGCTGTACTTCTGAAAATATTTGATATATTTCAATGATACACTGGGCCAATAACATGGATCCTGAAGATGCAAGTGATTTTTTATACTCATTGAAGGTTGTTTGACTTTTCTTTTGGAAACTTTTTGGGGAAATGCACTTTTATTATATGAAATTGTTTTGATTTGCAAACAGCTTCAAACTTAGAGGTCTTTAAAAAATTGTTTTTATTATTTAAGAGAAAAGGCAATTTTAATCTTTAAAAAGAGAAATTTGGTTCTAAATATTTAATTTTTTTTTTACTTGGATGTCATGAATACATTGAAGAAATAACCCTTTCCCCAACACACACACACACGTGCGCACGCACCAACACACCCTTTTAAACACACATACAGACATAGATACACTTAGTGTATATCCATATGCATATATAAATACCATATAAAGAGACACATACAATTTGATTTTGATTACAATATTCCAAAAGATATTTGGAAAATTAATGTTTTAAAATTATTTATATCTAAAATAATATGATATTTTTAATAGAATACAATTCCAAAATTTTTAAGATTTCTCTAGTATAGAGTTTAATCCCTTTAAAAAATAATCTTCTAAAGTAATAAAGAAAAAATATTTAAGAAAAAGAATGAGGTTTACTATAAATCAAAGGATTAAAAAAAAGATGTCAAGAATAATGAAATTTTTAAAACAACACATTATTAGCTAATAAGAATTGCTAAATGTTTACATAGTAAGAACATTGATCTACTTAGGGCATATTGACAACACATGCATTTCCCTAGCCCTCTTTAAATCCCACTAAGATAATAGTGATATATTGTTTTAATGCATATGGTCACAAAGGAAAGGTACTTGAGGTAAATTACATCAGTGACAACTGACTAAAAAAAATTCTGTAAGACCCAATGTAGATACACAAGGGATATCAGATTTAATAATATATGATATTGAACAAGAAGGGCATTTTAAGGTCTAATAGAGCATAGCAGTGAGTCACAGGAAGTTACACGATTCCGTATACTGAGTGACAGGAACTCCAATTCCACTTCCCCAAACTCTTTAGCCCTGAATATGTCTTTAAGCAGAAATTTAAATTTCCTTTCCAGAAAAAATTCTAACTACCACAGACACAAGATCTCCAGATATGTGTAGTTTGGATGGCAGCTAATAAAAATGTATGCCAGAGTTCCAACACCATAGGGTAAAGCCCAATAGTAGACAAATTTTTTTCCTTGAAATACACATCTTCAAATATTTTTATTAAACTGTTCATTTTTATATCAGAAGAGACAATCATGGATCATATTATACTTAGAGAACACGTCTAACAGTAATATCAGAAATCAAAATATAAAGGTGTCTGGAGAAAAATTTGTCATTCAGAGTATACAAGAACATTTAAATCCGTAAAACAAACAAAAACTATAATTACTATCTTTACACAGAAACATTACATAAATTATATCCATTAAGAGAATAGTAGTATTTTATGAATTAGAAATAATCAAAGATAGACAAGTAGAAACATCTCCTTACCAACTACTCACAGAAATGCAGGAGAAAGAAAATTCCAACCACCTCCAGCTGGGGGAACCCACATAGAGACATCGTTCCAGGACACAGTGAAGAAGTGGTAGATTAATGGAGCCAAAAATGAGGTCTGGAGCTGAGGAAAACCATCACAGAAGATGAGTGCTTGGGAATTGGCAGGGACCAGCCAGCTAGCAAGCCTGCCTCCAGAGGACTAGGGAGAGGAAGAGGCTGTCATGCAGTTTTTGAATTTTTGGCTAAACTACTCATTGGAGCTGACTTGGAAGAACTAAATGAGCGGGTGGACTTGAGCAGTGTCCAGCAGTCTTGAGCACTGAACTCTAGAGGGAGTGTGGTGGGGTGGATCTCCCATGGGCTTGGATGATATCTGGGTACTGCCATTCAGGGAAGGCCACATGGCAGAAAAGGTCCACAGGGTCATAGTGCACAGCTGGCTCTGGTGTGCCTGCTGAGCCTGGGCAACCAAACTTGGGGTGAGCCGAGTGGCCTCTCCACCCCTGGGAAGGCCACTTTGTTGTCAGGGGCACTGTATGATGTGCCTCTTAAGGAATCTGCTGAGAGCTTTAGGACCCCAATCCTACAGGGTCTGAATGCTGATGAAACAACAAAGCCCCAAATTGAAGAAACTAAGTTAGGAAGACAGCACTTGATCTCTGCAACTAGAGAGTGGCTTCCAGCCCTAATTTTCACAGCAAAACATTGTATGTTCTCCCTCTCCTAACACCACAGCATAACCTAGTGTCCAGGCAATATGTTGTAATATATATATAATATTTGGAAAATTATAAATAAATATATGTCTACATGTGTAAATCTCTATATAAATTAATATAATAAATAAATTATAATATATTATTATAATAAACATATTTACTTATAACAAATAAATTATAATATATAATGTGTATATTAAGAGAGAAAGAGACATACACACACACTTATTTATTTCAATTGGTTTTTGGTTTGGAGTTTTTTAATGTGTTTTTGTTTCCTTTTATTTTATTTTTTTCATTTTTACTTTCTTTTATAGGAAGGGCTCCTGCATTTTTGCTATGGATTTTTAGCCCCTTTTATTCCTTCTTTTTTATCTCCTTTTTTCTCTCTTTTGGTAGAGATTTTGCTTCTTTTCCATCTTCCCCACATAAATTTCTCATACAACAGCTAAGATATACTTTTTTTTTAAAGCAAGTGAACAGTTTATTAAGAATTAAACAAAGGTATGATGTGATACAGTACAAGCGAGACACTCTAGATAGATATAATAGTACTACTCACACAAAAACTTAAATTTCACCTCAAAAAAAAATCATAAAACAAAAGAGAAAGCAATTTCACTGCTATAAGATAAGATATTTTATGCAAAGTATTAACTCTGCCCCCCCAAAGCCCAACCTCCCAACAAACAAAAAAAAAAGGGTCAGGGTTAGGGTTAGGGTTATTATAAAGACATTTGTACAAGGCTGTTTGTCGCTGCCCAATTTACAATTGCTAAAGTGTGGAAACAGCCTAAATGTGCTTCAACCCAGGAGTGGATTGGTAGGCTGTGGTATATGTAAACGATGGAATATTACTCAACTGTCAAAAATAATGGAGACTTTTCTGCCTTTGTAGTAACTTGGATGGAGGTGGAACATATTATTCTTAGTGAAACATCACAGGAATGGAGAAGCAAGAATCCTATGTATTCAACTTTGATTTGAGGACAATTAATGACAATGAATGACACAGTGGGGCATGGGGGAAGGA
>CAUYRH010124689.1:0-15188 GCA_963574655.1 Perodicticus potto | reverse complement strand
GCTCAAGCAACCTCAAACTCTTGGGTTCAAGTGATCCTCTTTCCTCAGCCTCCCAAGCAGCCGGGACTGTAGGTGCCTGCCACAATGCCTGCCTACTTTGTTGTTGCTGCTGTTGTTCATTTGTTTAGCAGGCTTGGGCTGAGTTCGAATCCACCAGACCCAGTGAACATGTCCGGCACCCTAACCGCTGAGCTACGGGGACCAAGCCTGTCTTGAGTGCTTTTTCTTTTCCTCTCTTCCTTCTGCCATCATCACGACCAGGACACATTCTGGTTAGCTGGCTGGTCTGAGGAAGATGGGAGACCCTGGAGTGGCTGGAGGAGACTGTTTCTGATCTCCAGCCGGGAGCTGCCCCTACACGCCCATCCAAGCCAGCCAAGGTCAGCAGAGCCCTCATCCAGCCCATAGTCTGGAGAACCCTTGCTTATTGTATTCTCCTGAGATATTTGGTTTCTTGTTAGGCAACAGCAGCTGGGTGATACATCTGGTGGGTGGTGGCGAATTGCCATTACTATAGTTTGGACATTTGTTCTGTCCAAATCTCATACTGAAATTTGATCCATGGAGATGGAGGTAGGCTTATGGGAGGTGTTTGGAGCCCGGTCCTTGGGGAGGGTGAGTGAGTTTTGCTCTATTAGTTCTGGTGAGAGCTGGTGGTTAAGATTAGCCTGGCACCTCCTCTCACCTTGCTTCCTCACTCACCGTAGGATCTCTGTACATGCCGGCTCCCTTTCACCTTCCACCAGGAGTGGAAGGAACCCAAAGCTTTCCCCACATACCCAGTCTTCCAGCCAGCGGGATCCTGAGCCCAATAAACCTTATAAATTGCCCAATCTAGATATTCCTTTATAGCAATGCTAAGCAGAATAAGACAAGCCACTTTGTTGCTGACTAGTGTGGTCTCCCAACTCAAAGCAAGGAATGGCTGGTAACTGTGCTGGACTATCTGGAATATCCCTTTCCCTAAACTGGTTGAGTCAGATTGAAGTAGGCTGGCACTGCGGTTCTATCTGCCAATCACTGCCCAGTCGCCACCCATCTGGCTCCTCCCTGGAACCTGAGCCCCTCTGTCCCTCTGCACTAGGACTACACATAGGAAGGAGGAAGAAGAGGCTGGGAGACCATCTGGCACAATCTCACCGAGCAAGCCCTGCCCTGCCCAGGGCACACAAGTGAGAGAGAGAGGAGAGAAGGCTAGATCTGGGTCAGCTCTGAGAGACGAGGCCCTGGGTTTGCTATTCCTGCTGCTTGGAGAGGAAAGAGAAAAGAAAAGGAAAAATACACATTTTGAAGTGAGGTCAGGCTGGGTGCTGTGTCTCATGCCTTTAATCTGAGCACTTTGGGAGACGGAGACCAGAGGAATGCTTGAGGCCAGGAGTTCAAGGCCAGCCTGGGTAACATAGCAAGACCCTATCGCCAAAAAAAAAAAATTCAACTGGATCTTCTCTGCAGGTGAAGTTAAGTCAGAGGGAGAAAGAGGGAGGCAGGAGCCCTCCCACCTTTACTCCCCTCCTCATTAGTCTCTTTCTACATAACCTGTTTTATTTATTTACTTGTTGGCATAGTTCATGTCTTTGCTTGAAGTTACATATTTATTAATATATTCATTTGTCCTATGCATCTGTCTCCCATAACTAGAATGCAAGCTCCCTGAGGGCCAGGATCTCATTGGTTTTGTTCATGGCTGTATACCCATTGCCTACAATAGTAGCTGGCACAGGGCAGGTGATCAATAACTGCTGCTGAATGAGTGACCTCATGGCTCATGTACGTGCATATCAACCTGGCCACTGCTTGCTCTGTGTCTCTGCCCATGGTTGTAGGAAGTGCGAGACATTAATCAGGAGGCCCATTCCTTAACCTCTGTGCCTTTGGTGTTTGCTCCAGACCTTGGCATGCCTGGTCACACCTGGGGTTCAGTCCTTGATGTGCCTGTGGTCGGGAGACCTGCTCTGTGTCTGAGCCCTTGGTCTCCATCTCGTTTGGTGTCACACCTGGACCACTCATTGGTGATGTGATTTGGATCGAGCTCCCTTGTGGCCCTACTGCACTTTTGATCCAGCTGACTAGAAGGATAACTCGCAGCACAGCACCTCTACTCCCAGAGAAGCCCGAGGACCTGTTCCTCCAGGCACAGAAGTGTTCTTACCCACCTTGCTTGTCTGGTGGGGATATTGACAACCTATTCCTTATAGCAATTGCAGTGAGACGCCTCAGCCTGTATGATGATAATTCTTGCAGTTTAGCTTCTTAAAAGTCTTTCCAACTTATTTTTTATTGCTTTAGCAAATTCTGTTCCCATTTGGTCCTGAAGTGATTCATACAAATGCAGCGGCTTCTGTGCCAAAGAACTCTGCTAATACATTTTGCAAAGATGCCTCTGCAAAATGCCCAGGGACACTTTCTCTCACTGCTCTGGGAAGGACTGCTTGGCTCCAGGGCACAAAACAAAATCCAGAAATTTCCAGGTGGTGGGTTGGCTGAACTCCATGGCTGCTGCTTGTGTTCGATCAATATTCTTACTCACAGCTGCTGAGGGAGGCTGGGGATCCATCGTTTGCTGTTTGACTCCTCCAAGTTCACATGTATTTGAATTACACTTTGTAATTGCTGCCTTTAACTTGCTATTCTCAGCCTCTGGCTTCCTCATGATTTATGGCTGGAGTCCTGGAGTCCCTCTTTAGAGGCACGGTGTACTTGCCCATTAGCACCTGTCCTTATATTTGGCCGGCTGGTACATCTCTGTACAGGCATTTGTCAGAACCTCATAGCACTGCAGATAATTCTCCTTGCAGCTCATAGCCTGCAGCTCAATAAATATTTGTGAGGGAGGATTATAATAATCACAGTTGCTAATAGTTTTTGTGTATCTGTTAATGTGCACTGTGTCAACCACTGAACACATTCATTTTTCACAGCACTCCATGAAGGAGGTGCTATTCTTATCCCCATTTTGCTGATGTGGAAACTAAGGCAGGAAGAGGTTCAATCCACACAACTGGTGAGAGGTAGAGCCAGGATTTGAATCAAGGTCAGAGCCTCTGCTCATCACCGCCGTTTTGGAAGGCAGGGGAGGAACACATTTCCCCATCCCAGTCTTCTTTCTAAAGAAAGAAGGCAGCCAGGGTGGTATACGCAGGAGGAGCAAGGGTGAGGAGCTGTTCAGAGACTGAATCTCTAAGGCTGGTGAGGCCACAACCACCTTCATCTCCACGGTGGGTGGGGTCCTAATCTGGTTCCCATGACCGCTCCTACTGGTCTGACCCTGGACATCTACGGCTTTTGCCTCTCCATGAAACTGGAGGGTGAATGTCTTCTGCTTGCTCCTCTGGATCCACTCTCTACCCTTCCCCACCCAGCTCTGTGCTCGGGGGCCCCTTCCTGCTGGCTTCCAGACAGGCTCTGCTGGTCAGCACCAGCATGCGATGCAAGAGAAGGAGTGATGTAGGGATCTTGCCTCCCTTGCCTGTCTCCCGGCGTGAGACCCTTCTCTCTGGCCATGTTCACGTGGCACCCTCTCTCCAGGGCGAGGCCCCTGCTCTCTGGCCGTGTCCACGTGGCACCCTCTCTCCAGGGCGAGGCCCCTGCTCTCTGGCCCTGTCCACGTGGCACCCTCTCCCCAGGGTCAGACCCTTCTCTCCTGCCGTGTCCACGTGGCACCCTCTCCCCAGGGTCAGGCCCCTGCTCTCTGGCCCTGTCCACGTGGCACCCTCTCCCCAGGGTCAGGATCCTGCTCTCTGGCCCTGTGCATGCACCACCCTCTCCCCAGGGTTGGGCCCTTGTTTTCTGGCCCTGTCCACATGGCACCCTCTCCCCAGGGTGAGGCTCCTGCTCTCTGGCCCTGTCCACGTGGCACCCCCTCTCCAGTCTCCAGTAGCCACACCTCCCCTCACTCCTTCTCCCCTCTGCATTACACTTGTGGTTTCCTACATCCTGTCCACACCTTTGTAAGTGGCCTCTTCAGTAAACGCCCTTAAATTATAATTGGAACATAACGTCTTGTTACTGTCAGGACGCTTACCTGGTATCTCTGGACTTCAGTTTGAGCCATTTCTGATTTTCAGGGAACCAGCCTTCAGCTAAACTTTGGCCACTCCCATCCCAGCCTTCCTGGGCTGGTGCACCTCCCTGGTTCTTGCAGATGCATCGTACTATAAAAATAGCACGGGCTTCCAGGTGGTGCAGGGTTCAAAGCCTTGCTCTGACACTTACTGTGTGAAGTTTGGGCATGTCACTTAATTTACATGTGCCTCAGCTTTCTCTCCTGTGAAATGGAGATGTTACTTTTTCTGGCTTGGCATTATATGCGGGTCATTACAAAAGGTTTATCGAAATGGTGTAATGGACATAAACAGACTGGTGCTTGAACAACAGTTTCCCTCCTTTCTCTCTTGATCTCTAACTCACAGGACCACCCACCCATCGTCTTTGTGTTGGACAGCTCCCAGTGGTCCTGCCCTGAGGCTGGGCAGACAGAATGTGGCAGAGGGGAGGGAGCAGCTCTTGGCTCTGGGGGAAGGAGGACTGGGGAGGAACTTAGAGGAGAGCAAAAAGGACAATTTGAGGACTCGTGTAAGAAGAGTGAGTGACTGGAGAAGGGGAGCGCGAGGGGGTGATTTAAGACTGGTCTTCACACACAGCTCCATTTTGTCCGGTGGGAATGCTGAAAAGCAATATTTCTGATATCCTAGCTAGAGAAAGTCCCATCCAACACCCTAGGGCAGTGGGGGGAGGTCCATGGCTCCCACAAAAAGGATACAGGAAGCCCCACTTATCTCCCTCATGGCTTTTTATTGTATCCCAGCAGAACTTTCTTGTATCCCACAGTTGGAAGACATCTCATCTCTTCCCCACTTGGGTTGAAATTTGTCTGCATCTACCCCCAGCTGCTGGGATCCTGGGAGGGTCTTCCCTGCTCCAAATGTCACCTCCTTCCTCCTTACCGCAGGGGTAATTATAACTGCTCGGCAACGTGGCCGGGCTGGTGGCAGAACCAGGAGCAGGGGGGTGAATGTCAAAGTTCTGCGTATGTGAGTCACCACAGAAGTTTTGAGAAAGACTGTGTTGTGATCCGTTATTTCACTTCTAAGAAACGTAGTCAACAGTGTCCCTTCTGATTTGCCTGTGCAAGTTTCACCTTGCTCGGCTTTTCCTTGTGGCTGGGAGGGCTTCGTTTGTTTCCATCCATGTGGATTTCACATTTCTTAATTTTTGTGTATCTCAAAACTTTTGTAATGACCCGCATATAATGCCGAGCCAGAAAAGCATTTTCAACCCTCCCCTAATGGTCCATCTTTATTTCCCTTGCATCACGGCAGAACACTTTTTTCATTTTGGGGAAATCTGAACATTTATTGTCTTGTATTTCTTACAACACACGAACAAAATCCTTGACTTTTATTAATGTTCTTGAGCTTTAGGATAAAATGTCTCTACCCTTACTCCCCTCGCATCAGGCAGTATTTTGTTGTTGCTCTTGAACTGTCACTTTCAAGGCTGCTCTTGGATTCCTTGCTACCTGTCTCCACTCAGTCATGCACCAAGGGCAAAGTCCGAAGTACCGTTATTCTGAGTCTCAGAGAAGCCCTGTTTTATTTTCTGCATTTCCTGTGTCCTTCCAGCTTCTGTATGAACCTGTTGTCCTTCAAAAGCACTTTGACTTTGGGACTTAGGCTTCCTACTTGATGTGAAGACAGAATGATTAGCTTTGGGGAGACCGCCTGGGAGGACCAAGATTAATTTCGATCTGTAACTTTTATTATTCACCGCCTATTTTCTTTAATCTGAAATATGAAAAGAAAATGGTTCTTTACACACCTGCACGTTCAGAATTTTTAGTGAGGCATGTTATTACTTCACGGATGTGTGGTCTGATGTGTTCCTTTGGCAAGAAGGGGTGGATGGACAAGTTCAAGGTTTGCCTTCTGAGTACTGGGTGTGACTCAGAAAGAGCTCCTCTGGTCAGAAATCTTTCACACTCTCTTGGATTCTTGTTTTAATTTTTATTACAATTAAGCTTTTAAAGCTCAAAAACATCATTAGTTACATTCCATTTCACTCACAATGACTCAAATCTGCTGATGTGATTCTTGGCTATCCAGTGGACCCATCTTTGCCATCACTGACTGTCTGTTAGAATCACCCATGCATCTTTCACCAAACACAGATGCCAGGGCCCCACTCCCATTCCATCCGTGCAGGGGACTGGGAATCTGAATATTTATAAGGTGTCACAGAGGATTCTGAAGGGCAGGGAAGACTGAGAATCAGGGAGTGAGATGATGAAGCGGGGAAAGTGGGTGAATGGCTGCAGTTCTACAATTTTATTGCTACTTCCCATGGAATAACTTTATTTAGCAGCAGAATAAACAAGTTACACTCAAGGCAGCCTTTAGCCAGAGGCTGATGTTGGGTATTTAGAATACAGGGACATTAGACAACTGACTCGGGCATTGTTTCCCATCTCAAAGCAGTATGATCTTGGGCGAGTCACTTTCCTTTCCTGGGCCTCAGCCTCTTGATCTTTAACGTGAGAGGGTTGGGTGAAACACTATAGCTCTTCCAGTGTGGACACTCATTGTTGCTGAGACCTCACTGGGAGGACATCTCATTGTTTGGTGGGGAAGCCACGTTCCCTCCTTCTACCCCCAGGGGAAACACAGCCACCAGAAGGTAGAGGGAGAGGAGGTTCCTGGGGAGACGGGGGTGTCTGGCTGTGGAGTTGACCCTGGAGTGATTACGGGATTGACAAGAGGTTCTCTGGTAGGGCTCACTGCCTTTTGATGAGCTTCCAGTGTCATCACAGGCACTTAATTTTTACATGATGAGAGACTTTGGAATTCCAGATGTGGGTAGGGTGGACAACAGGCTTTGGATGAAAAAGTTTCACTCTGCATACCGGAAATGACCCAGCAGAGGACAAGGGTTCAGAGACCTGAGAACTAATGTTTGTGCTTTGCAAACTTTAATGATGTGATGAATAGAATTATTATTACTGCTGTTATTAAATCCCTGCAACGCAACGTTAACTGGTTCATGTCTCAGCCCCAGCTTGGCCACGAACAGGCTGTGTGATCTCAGACAAGCTGAACCCCCTCTCTGAGACAAAGCGAGAAGGTGAAGCTGCACCATCAGCTGAAGACTCTCCCTGACTCCATCCGATCAGCCTGATCAAAATGTTGAAATGAATGGTCACACGATCGGTAATCAGAGGCTCACCTTTCAAAAAGAAGAAAGCCAACTGGAAAATGACATAATTAAAGGAGGAAAAGAGAACTCTCTCTCAAGAGGCTGCTGTTTCACAAAAACTCAGCCTGTCTGATTTTCCACACAGAGTATCACAATGACAGGGAAGCATGGTGGATGTGCTGAAAGACACGCGGCAAGTGGTAAGTGGAGGTGTTGAAATAGAAAAGTCTATTTTAAAAGACAACTAATAACGCTAAAGGAGGCGGCCCACACCAAGGCGGTCCGAGTCAACATCTGGTTGCCAAGACTCCAGTCCCCATTGCTGTGCTGGGGCCCTGGGACTGTCCTTGGCTCAACCTGTGAGCAGGAAGGTGGGAGCAAAGGCTGGAAGCAGGGGTTGGGCTTCAGTCTGGGGAGAGGAGATGTGTGGGGAGGGGACCCAGTGGAGGGGATGCAGAGGAGACGTGCCCCCCTCCTGCAGGCCCTGCCTGCTCTGGGCATGGGGGCTGGGGTCATCGCCAGGCCTGTGAGAGCTGCACGGGTGCTGGGAAGGTGCAAAAGAGGCCCTGGATGCCTGGGTTGGAGCTCTAGTTTTATCACTTAATAGGTGTGAGACCATAAGCACGTGACTTCATCTCTCTGTGTTTCATTTTCCTTATCTATAAAATGGAATAATGTGAGCTGATCACAGGGTTACAGCAAGGACATGAGTTAATATCTGTAAAGCATTTGGGACAGAGCCTGGCTACAGAGTACATTGGGGATATGTGCGCGCGCGCGTGTCCATTGATGAGGGAACGTGGCCTACCAGATGAGTCCTATGTATCTTTTGGTCAGAGGCCCAAGGCGGATCACTTGACCTTCATTTAAACAATGACACTCTGAATGCTGTTCTCTGCGGACACCCCCAGGGTCCCAGTAACCTCTATTCTTGTTTCCTCTGAGTGTCAGGACAGCTCTGTGGAAGGAGAGACCCAGGCAGCCCCAGGACGCAGCCCAGGACTGATCAGGCCTCTCCAGGCTCCTCTCTGAGCCCAGAGAATGTCTCTGCTGGGGCATCCACAGACATCTCTACTCATCATGCTCCCAACCCCTCCCACTGCACACCTTTCTTTGGTTTCTTGTCTCAGTGCTTGGCAATGCCATCCTTCTAAGAAGACCAGCCAGCAATCCTTCAGCCCCCCGGCCCCACTGCATCTCATTCTTGGGCACCTCAATCTGTGGTCATCTGAGACATCATTGACCCTTGACTGATGTTTGCTGGAAGGTCGAATGATGGATGAATGAGCGATGGAGGCAGTGCCTGGGTATCATAGCAACCCTCATGCATTATTTCCCAGGCACACCGTTCTAAGGGCTTGGCCTCTGTGTGCTCCACACATAAGGGCTTGACCTGCCCAAGCCTCACTGCGGGCCCTCCCTGCACCTGTGTTGAATGGCCATAAAGAATGCGTCAGGAGAGCAGGTCCTGGTGGAACAGCTGCTTGTGCCTTAATCCACAGAGTCATTTAACAATTTCCAGGACATTCCAGGCTTCTGGATAGTGCTTCCATAACCTCTCAAAGCCAATGGTGTTTTCTTACCTTACAAAGCCATCTCAGAGCCAGGTCCTACTGAGCTATGTCTGGCCTGGTACAGTGCAGTTTCTGGGCTGTTTTTCCCCCCTGCAGGGAAGATATAGAAGCTGCCGCTTCACCGAGCCCCCTAATAGTCAGGCTTTATTTTCCCTGTCACCCCAGGGGCTCCTGCTCACCATGAGCTCACTTCTGTGCAGCTATACACAACACACTGTAAAAGGAAAATGGTAATTAGAAGGAATGCTTGAGCAGGGGAGCTAGTGTGGAAAAATGCTTTAGTTAAACGAAGCAACGACGATTCCCTTAAAGTGTTAGACACACACACCCATCTAGCTGTTCTCCTTTTGAAAGAAGGAGACAAGAGGATGTACAAGGTGTGCCGTGCATCTGAAGACACTGCCTGCTTAGGGCTCGGGGTCAGGCCAGTCCCCTGGAGACCATGTCAGAGTGGACATGGAGTCGACAGCATTGGCCCAGGACCAAAAGCCAAGCCTAACCCAACCGGAGGGAAGTGAACAGGGTTACATCCATTTCAAGGTCTCTAAGTATCCAAAACAAGTGCAAGGGAGAGGACTGCAGAGCCCCAGAGGCTGTCCATGCACGGCCCCCCCCCCCCAGCTCCTGCTTACTATTTTTCATGTCAATTATTTATCATCCGAAGCTCTGTTTTAGTTTGTTTGTTACCTTGTCTCTAAGACACTGCCTGCTTAGGGCTCGGGTCAGGCCCCGCGGTGTCCCTAAAGGTGTGGGTTTTGTCATTCTGGTTCACTTTGAATGCACAGAGCGTGGCATGTAATAGCCCCTCTAGAATATTCCACAGGGAAGATTCTTTGATTGCTCATTGCAGAGTCCCCAGTGCCCCCAAACAGTGCCTGGTACGTAGCAGGCTTCTGCAGACCTGCTGTGAGAGGGCGGGGCCTTTGTTTCTGCCGTCTGTCTGCTGTATCTCCTGAATCCAACATTCCAGGTGGTTCTCTAGAGGGAGGGTCCACACATGTTTTTTGTTAAGGGACAGAGAGGCAACGTTTTGAGCTCTGTGGGCCGTGCGTTCTCCGCCACAACAACTCAACTCTGCTGCTGTGGTGTGAACACATACATGATACGTCCACAAACCGACAGGCATGGGTGCTGCAGTAACACTTTACTTACAAAAACAAGCAGCAGGCCAGATTTGGAGTGGCTTGCTGACTCCTGACTCCTCCTTCATAAGAGAAGGGACTTAAAAAAATCCACACCCAGCTCTCCAACCCTGTGTAGCACATGGTGCGTCTGCAGGAGAGCGGATGTTGAAGGAATGAATGAGTGAACGAATGAGGGGCTGAAAGGGGCTTCAGTCCACAGCTTCCTGTGGGGCAGGGGTGTGATGAGTATTGTCACACTGGGCTACTGAGCAGGGGACACTCTCTGGAAGCAGATTCTGGAAGCCTCCTGTGCTCTGGGCCGGTTGGATCACACCTGGAGTATCATTCCCAAAGCTGGGCAGGGTCCAGGATGGGGCTGGACCTGTCACACTGAGAGCGGTGGGAGGAAGTAGAGAGACTGGGCCTGGAGAAGAGGAGAGTCAGGAGGGGACAGCTTATATCCTGGCAGACTTTCATATGGGAGAACAACTAGCTCTAAGAAACAAGAGAGATATTTCTAGAACCTTCTTGAAGTTAGTTACTAGTAGTCAGAACAGGCTGAGAGGAACAGCCTGGTGTGAGAGTGAGCTCTCTTCCTATGGAGAGCATTCAAGTAGACCTGTGGGAGGGGTTAGTAATGTTGGGTCCCTTTTGACCCACAGAGCCTTTCTCATGTGGCTGTTTGTGGTACTGTTCCCCAGGAAACATATGGGGATTGCCCTTCGGACAAAACCAAACCCCTCAGCCTGGCACAGGAGGCCTCCAGGGTTGCTGCGGCCTCCTGCCTCAGTTTCCCTGTTCTCATCTCCTGTGTTCTGTTCCTCCTCCACCAGACACCACTTGGTGTCCCCTGAACTCACCTGTTTCCTCTGCTCAGGCCTTTGCATACACAATGCTGTATCTCTTTAGGTTTCTCCAGAAGAGAACTTGAGGCAAAGATTCAAGGGGCTGCGGCTGGAGAGCTGATCCCCCCAGGGAGCTTGCAGGGGGACCTGGAAAATGACGCTGGGAGGACAGGCAGCCACTAGAGGGCGCACTCTCAAACCTGCGGTGACCGGAGCTTATCCTCTTGGGGAGTGTTGGGGCCCACGTAGAGCAGAGATCACACCTGAAGGGTGAGTGGGAGAATTGGGGTTTTTACACACCAGCTCCCATGGGGTTTTGGATGAAGGGGCTGGGGGGTAAGGAGAGGGAGTGTTAACTTCCTAACACCTCCTGGACTGCCATTTAGATGGGCAAAAATGGGCTTTGGAAGCAGAGAAAAGAAGCAGTTCCCAGTCAGGGCACTCCCTGTAGGAGATGCGGCACTGATGTGGTTCCGGGGGGGATGACGGGAGGGCACCCAGAAAGGCGTGCTAGGGCTCCCTTCTGCTTGGACCTCCCAGCCCCTCTTCTCTGGTCTCGATTCCACTTTGTGGTCACACTGGCTGCGGTTTGGGGGTGGGTGCTCCTGATGCAGAACTGCCTAGCTCCTGCTTGGGGTCCAGTGTGATTTGGGGTGAGCGGTTCATAGAGGTGTAACCATTGCTGGTCCTGGGAAATAGGTCAGGTTCACTTTCTGGGCAGAGGCAGGTTGTATGTACCATGACGGAAGTTGGTAACATAAGAAGGCATTGCCACAGACCTCTCTGACCATTGAACACCCTCACCCCAGCTGTTGCCACCGTGAAACAGTCTTCTACGCACTCCGGGAATATCAGCTTGGACCCTGAGGGGGAGAAGGTTCACAGCCCCCTTCAGACCACATGATTCTGGCTGTCAGTCCTCACCAGGGCCAGGTTGCTGTGGTTAGTTTAGCAAGCTGTGCCTCAGTTGTCCTAGCTTCTCGCCAATGGCTCCTCGTGTGCCCTGTGGCTGTTGGCAGATTAAGACACAGAGTAGAAGGCAGTTCCACGCTTTCCACATGCATCTTTTATTCACCGACTCATGCTATGAATATTAGGTGCCTCCTGCACACCCAATGGGCACCAGCCTTGTCTTCATGGAGTGCACAGCCTAGTGGAGAAGACTTTTAATCAGACAGCCACACACCTGTATAATTACAAACGTTTTATTGAGTTGGTTTGGAGATCTGGAGACGGCTTGCTTCTTCACAGTTGAAGGCCTATGGTCTTTGCAAATTCTTCTGTTTGGCTCAGGATAGAAATTAGTATATGGTAGAAACCAAAGGAGCCATGAGCGTGCTGATCTTGCATTGGTCTAGTGATTATAGCTAGTGCGTTATTAATAAGCAAACACTCTGTCTCTGCCTCCTACTTATGAACTGTTGCTTGGGCCAAATGCTGGTAAGCTTGAATCTGGATCCCTGAATTGGTGCCTTGTCTTTCTGTTTAATGAAAGGTTTTAGGAAGAACGGACCTGTTAGCAGGGGCATGTAATTATTTTTGAAATGAAGAGAGCCCAACAGATTTTAGGAGGATGTAAGCTGGTGATAATAATGCCAGGGTGTCTGATGGGCAGGTGGAGGCCCAGCTTAGCTCCAGAGTAGGTGGGGACAGTCAGACGGGCAGGGAAGTAAGAAGGACTATGCTGTTTACTCTTTCTGCAGAAGCCCCCAGTTGAAAGCATGAAGGATGGAACTGCTTTACTTGTTTTCTAATATCATCTGCTTCCCCCCCCCCCGCTTTTTCTTGCTGCTATCAATTGCTTTCTGGTTCTCAAGAGCATAATGCAGTATCAACCACTTTGACTAGAGATTTGTCCTTAGGAGAAAGTTATCACATTAATAAGAGGCAGCACAAAGCCAGAAAAAAACAGCGTTGACCCCCGAGGTCCATTACACTCCAGGGAAAACTTCCTCACAGCAAGGTCAGTAGAGGCAACCTCAATACACAATGACTCCTGGGCAGAACTCTGCCCAAAAGATAGAAAATGACCTTGGCAAAGGCAGAAGCCATTTGGATCCATTTGCAGACCATAAACTTTGGCTCGAGAGAAGCAGAATGAAAAGTAAAAATAAACTGGAAGTCTTACTCAAGTGAGAACAAGTTCAAGCATCACTGAAAAATGAAATTTCATGGACTTTACACTCAACTATGTGACCCTGGAGTTGAGGCAGTATTGTGACCTTGGGCAAGTTTCCTGATGTCTCTGAGCCTGGGATTTCTCATATGCGAATGTATTCATTCAGCAAATACTTTGTGATGGAATAGAATGCTTGGGGATATGAGCAGTTTAGTTTTAAGGGAACAGGCTTGAGGATGAGGCCAAAGAGAGGTTTAGGCGGCTCTGTTGCTTGGTGAAACATAGAAAAATGGTGAAATAAATCTATACTTTGAGTAGGTAAAGCATCCTGGGCCCCATGGGGGTTTGAAAATAGCCACTACCCAAGAATGTCATCGCCAAGAACCATTTAATTTTTGGCCTTAGGGTAGCAATGGGGAGGGAAAGGAGAAGGAAACTCCCATTTCCAGAGTACCTCCTGGATGCCAGGAAGCACATTATAAACATACATGTATCAGACTAAGTCCCCACCTGTCTCCTTGGTTAACTGTTGTCATTCTCATCTTATAGACAACAATAGGGAGTCAACACATGTGAAGTCATATGACTAGAAGGTGGCAGAGCTGATGTTCGAATCTAGAGTTAGCTTCTTCCAAAATTCTTACATTTATGTCTAAGCCCCTCTCCAGATCTCCATCCCCTCAGAAACTCTGGGTTGGTTTGGATAGGGAGAGATGGGTGTAAAAGACAGACAGCTACGGGGTGTTGAGAAAGAACAGTCATGGACAGGTGTGTGCGTGCACATAGATAGTTCTGGTGCCTTTTCCATCCTCCTCTGGACAATCTCAGCCACATTTATGACCCCTTCTTCAACCTCCACATTTCAGTCTTTAGTACAGATCTCTCCGTTGAGCTCCAGACCCAAATATCTAAATGGCTACTGGACACCTGCATCTAGGGAAACTAGAGGCTTCCGGAGCCTACTGTGTCTGTCACACACGTGCACATGGACTGCAGGCTTCTTACCCTCCTCCCCTGCTCCCCCCGTTAGTCTGACTCTGTGTCTGCATCTGCTCATGCTCCTATTCCCTACAACTCTTTGGTCAATAAGACAGGACATTTGCTCTAATTTCTCTATTGTGTTCTCTGCCAAACGCATCTTCCTGCCGTCTTTTCTGGCCGGTGCACAAGTCACCTCGTGCCAGGACTATGGAGGTGTTCTGTCCCTTAGTGGCTCTCTCCACACTCTGCACGTCCATGTCTTGGTGGAGCCTGTAGTATTAGGGCTGGGCAGTGGAATGGAGAGGACTTTACCAGGTGGAAATTGTGAGATGGCCATGTCAGCCAGACCCTTTCTACTCAAGGTATGGTCCCCGAACTAGCAGCATCAGCAACACTGTGTAGCTTGTGAGACATACAGAATCTCAAGCCCATGGAGACCTAAGGAATCAGAAACTGCATTTTAATAGGACATCCGGGTACTTCCTGTGCCACATACTGTTAAAGTTTGAGAAGCACCAACATAAAATGAACAGCATGAACAAACTGCAAAGGTGAAAACAATTGGGCCTTTTCAGGGAAATATGAAATTATTTGTTCAGAAGGGAGGGGAAAGTAAACCAAAATTTGACAGCTGGAACTCTGGGAACTGTGCACATAAACTCCAAAGTCCCTCGATGCTATGGCGTGCTGGCATGCCATTAGAGGATCTTAGGTATGCTACACAAAAGTTTAAAGGTCATTAGTTAAATTATTTTTGAAAGAAGTTCAAAGCACAGTAAGTATATTCCTTTTTTTTAACTCTTTTTTTCCAACTAACATCATTTAGGTGGGCCACGCATGTTTAACTTTAGGTTCAAGTGTGCCGTGAGATAAAAAAGGTTGTAAAACAGGAGGCATTGTAATCCCTGAGAAGCTAGAAGCGCCTGCAGAGATGTTCATTACTATGCCCACGTGAAGGTGAGGACATGGAGGCTCACAGATGGTAAATAATTTGTTCAGGGTCCCATAGATAGTGAGTAGTAGGGTCAGAAGCTGAAGCCAGACTTCGGAACCCCATTGCCCAGCTGCCTTGGTTTAACATCCCACCACCAAGCTTTATCAGCTGTGGTTCTCCAACTTGAGTATGCACTGGAATCACCTGGAAGACTGGGTCTCTGCCTCAGTAGATCTCAGGTAGGATCAGAGAATTTGCACTTCCTTTCTCTCTCTCTCTCTCTTTTTTTTTTTTATTGAGTCATAGCTGTGTACAATAATTCAGTCATGGGGTACAGTGTGCGGGCTTCACATACAATCAGAGATATTTTTATCAACCTGATTGATATAACATTCATGATATTTTCTCATTTACTATGTGAAA
>CAUYRH010124687.1:0-12607 GCA_963574655.1 Perodicticus potto | reverse complement strand
ATCGCTTAAGCCCAAGGTTTGAGGTTGCTGTGACGCCATAGCACTCTACCAAGGGTGACATAGTGAGACTCTGTCTCAAAAATAAATGAAAATAAAAAAAGAAAGAAAGAAAAGAAAAGAAAATGACCATGGGTATTTGATTTCTTTTGGTTTACTGGTGTAAATGGGAATGTTTAAAATACTGACTTCCAGGTTTCTTTAAGACTTCTGCTAATTATGACTAATTGTAATGCAAAAGTTTCAGTGTCTCTCAACTCTGATTTGTCACTAAGTAATTATCTTTGCCTGGCTAATTTTTGGGAAAGAAAAGGGAGGTTGCAAAACATAGCATTTAAGACCTGCTACGTTCTGTTGTTACTGGGAATTTAGAAGAAGCTTGTAAAGATTATATAGAGTTAAATGTGCAACACCGCACAGCCATTTTCTCCAGAATGGGGCTCATCCCCACTTTGACTGGTACTTGTGGAGCTGGGGGGAGGGAGGGGCAGAATATGCATCAGGTGGGACCAGGCTCCCGGATACCTGATTTTTCTGCCTGTGCTGCGGGAACACTCTGCTGGGCTGTATTCTGAAGCACTGGGACATGTTCGATCCCCAGATGCTGAAAAAAGAATGTATGGTTTTCTTCTGCACCCAGGCCTGGCCTCAGTTATCAACTCTCCACTGCTGAACAATGGCCTCCAGAGGTTACTCTTAATTATGACACCATTTTTCAGTTAGATACTTTTTGTAAAGAAGAAGAAAAGTGGTCTGAAGTGCACTATGTGCAAGCTTTCTTTATCCTCAGAGACAACCTCCAACTGTGTAAAACCTGTTAGATAGATTCAGCTCTCCTGGCTGTAGTAACTACCCCAAATGGTCAGGGATTCCCAAGGGAGATGCTGTCACAACCAAACATCTACTTAAAACCCCAGGAGGGAGGCTGTGTCAAGAGCTTTTTCTGGTCCTACTGGGACCCCCAGAAGGCAACCATATTCTTCCTTGTGTCCCTTGGTTGAGACTGCGGGTGGTGAAAGGGGAAGTGCGTGAATATACACTCCATTTTCTCTAGCAGATTTGAAGCAAAATTAAGTTGATTTAGGAAAATTTTCTGATGACCCTGATGAGTACCTAAATGTTCTCCAAGGGTTGAAAGAAAGTTTTGACCTCTCTTGGAGAGAAGTAATGTTACTACTAGATCAAACTTTAACTTTTACTGAAAAAAATGAAGTCTTAGATGAAGCTAGGAAATGGGGCGATTTGTGGTTCATGTCCAATACTAATGGCAGTATGTCTCCTGAGGAAAGGGACAGATACCCCACGAGAAGACAGGCAGTTCCCTTTGAGGATTCCCAAATGGGACCCTGAGAAACAAGGTGACTGGTGGTGTACACATTTTCTAACATGTATCCTGGAAGGTTTACGCCGATCCAAGAAAAAGCCTGTGAATTATTCTAAGTTATCTACTATTAACCAGGAGCAAAGCAAGAGTCCCTCAGCCTTTCTTGAGCGGCTTAGGGAGGCGATGAGAAAACACACTCAATTAACACTCGACTCCTTTGAGGGCCAAAGTATTTTAAAAGATAAATTTATCACTCAGGCGACCCCAGACATTTGAAGAAAACTCCAGAAATTGGCTCTAGGCCCAGATCATAACCTGGAGGATCTTTTTAAAATGGCCACTGTGGTCTTTTATAACCGAGATCAGGAGAAAGAGGAGGAAAGAGAGAAAAGGGATATGAAAAGAATGACAGCTCTAGTAATGGCACTCCGACAAATGAGCACCTTTCAGAGGCGGAAGGAAACCAGAGGCGCTAAGAACAAGTGCTTCCAATGTGGTCAGGCTGGCCACTCCAGAAAGCACTGCCCCCAGCAGCACCAGCCCAGAATGTAAGGGTGACCACGGGAGGGTGGTCTGTCCTCAGAGACAAAGGCCTCTGGGGACAGCAATCCTATCAGCACCCAAACTAGACTGAGGGTGCCCAGGGCAGATTCTCATGGCTCCAGCTTGTGTCATCACCCCTCGGGAGCCCCGGGTTTGCCTCATAGTGTAGGGCGAGGAGATAGAATTTCTTCTGGACACTGGAGCAATCTTTTCGGTACTCCTCTCTAATCCTCGTCTTTTATCCTCCAAATCTGTAACTATACAGGGGGTGTCTGGAAAGCCGGTTACCAAATTTTTCTCTTAGCCTTTAAGCTGCAATTGGGATGACTGGCTGGCTGTCCTCTCACACCTTCCTAATCATGCTTCCTCTTTTGGGGAGGGACATACTAATTAAAGCAGGAACAACCATTTATACGAATATGGGACAGGAACCTATACTATGCCTTCCCTTATTAGAAACAGAAATTAACCCAGAAGTGTGGGCTACTGAGGGACAGGTGGGAAGAGCAAGATATGCTCAACCAGTCCAAATTAAATTAAAGAATCCCGCCATCTATCCCAATCAAAAATAATATCTTCTAAAAGCAGACGCTAAGAATGGACTAATACCCATAATACAGAATCTAAAGTGACAGAAATTATTAATACCTTGCAATAGTCCATGTAACACTCCTATTCTAGGAGTGCCAAAGCCAAACAGAACTTGGAGACTAGTCCAAGACCTCCTCATTATAAATGAAGCAGTCATTCCTCTCCATCCTGTAGTTCTCAATCTGAATACTTTATTGTCTCATATCCCTGAAAAGGCTGCCTATTTCACAGTCCTAGACTTAAAAGATGCCTTCTTTTGCATTCCACTTCATGAAAATTCCCAATACCTTTTTGCTTTTGAAGACCCTTCCGACTCCGACACCCAGCTCACATGGACTGTGTTACCCCAGGGATTTAGGGACAGCCCTCACTTGTTTGCACAAGCCTTAGACAAAGACTTGAGTCATTTTTCATATCCTACAGCGACTCTTATTCAGTATGAGATGGCATTCTTTTGGGAGCACCAGATGCAGAGGAATGCCACAAATCTACACAAATTCTATTAAACTTTCTAGCTGATTGTGTGTACAAAATTTCCAAGGCTAAAGCCCAATTATGTGTCCCAGAAGTTCACTATTTGAGTCTCCTGCTTTCACAGGGGAAGAGAGCCTTGAACAAAGAAAGAATAGAACCAATACTGGCTCACCCTAAACCCCGAACTCTCAAACAACTTCGAGGCTTCTTAGGAATTACAGACTTTTGCAGACTCTGGATTCCTGGATTTAGTGAAATAGCTAGACTACTGTATTCTTTAGTTAAAAATGCTCAAAAAGAGGGCCTAGTCACTCTAGAATTGGAACCAGAAGCAAATAAGGCATTCCAACAGTTGAAAACTGCTCTTTTGCAGGCCCCAGCTTTAAGCCTTCCCACTGGACAACAGTTTAATCTGTATATTACAGAATGAACTGGAATTGCCCTTGGAGTTTAGGCCCAACAGTGGGGTCCAGTTTTACAACCTGTAGCATATCTTAGTAAAGAAATTGACACCGTGGCCGAGGGATGGCCACAGTGTCTACGGGTTGTAGCAGCTATAGCCCTCCTAACCCCAGAAACAACCAAGCTAACTTTAGGAAGAGATCTAATTACTAAAAACCTCTCATGACCTTACTGGAATTTTAAATTCAAAAAGCAATTTATGTCTGTCAGATAACTGCCTTCGTAAATATCAAGCCTTATTACTAGAAGGAGCAGTGCTACAATTACGCACCTTGTGCCACTCTGAATCCTGCCACTTTCCTCCCTGAATCCAATGAGGAGATAGGGCATGATTGCCAAAAGATTATAGCACAGACTTATGCAGCTAGAGAATATTTACAAGAAACCCCCCTATCAAATCCTGACATGGTTTTATATACAGATGGAAGTTCTTTCATAGAACATGGAACTCGTAAACAGGCTATGCTGTAGTTACTCAGTACACTGTAATCGAGAGTGGGTCTCTCTCTCTAGGAACCCATGCACAATTAGCTGAATGAATAGCCTTAACCCGTGCTTTAGAAATTGGGAGTCAATATATACACTGACTCAAAATGTGCCTTCCTCATTTTACATGCCCATGCTGCTATTTGGAAAGAAAGACAATATCTAACTTCCAATGGCTCTCCCATAAAATACCATCACAAAATAGACAGGTTGTTAAAAGCTGTTCATGCTCCACAAGAAGTAGCAGGGGTGGTGCCTGTGGCTCAAAGGAGTAGGGCACCGGCTCCATATGCTGGAGGTGGCGTGTTCAAACCCAGCCCCGGCCAAAAACTGCAAAAAAAAAAGAGATTGGATCTGTAGGGTATAGTGTGGCACCTGTGGCTCAAAGGAGTAGGCTACAGCCTCATATACCAGAGGTGGTGGGTTCAAACACAGCCCTGGCCAAAAACTGCAAAAAAAAAAAAAAAGTATTAATTCACAAGAAGTAGCAGTTATTCATTGTAAGGGACACCAAAAGGCCTTAGATGAGATTTCTGAAGGTAACCAACTTGCTGATAAAGAGGCTAAAATAGCAGCACAGAAGGGAATAATTCCCCTTGTGGTATCCCTTATTTGGGTGGGATCACTTGAGAATCATACACCTCAATATACCCAAAAAGAAAAGTAATGGGCTTTATCCAGAGAATACTCACTACTTCCATCAGGCTGGCTACAAAATAGAAGTGGACTTTTGCTATTACCTGTGGCAAGCCAATAGAAAATACTTAAAACTCTACATCAGTCTTTTCATTTAGGCACTGAAAATACCTATCAAATGGCTAAAGCTCTCTTTAATGGGAAAAACTTATTTAAAATCATAAAACAGATAACAAGGACTTGTGAGGTATGTCAAAGAAACAATGCTTTAAATCGCCATCTAGCTACCCCAGGTATACGGAGACAAGGTAAATATCCAGGTGAAGATTGGCAAATAGATTTCACTCATCTCCCTAAAGTACATGGTATACAATATTAACTGGTATTTGTGGATAATTTTACTAATTGGGTCGAAGCATTCCTTTGTAGAACAGAAAAGGTCCAGGAAGTTGTAAAGGCTTTAGTACATGAGATTATCCCCAGGTTTGGACTCCTTCGGAGTTTGCAAAATGATAATGGGCCAGCCTTCAAGGCAGCTGTTACACAGGGAATATCTAAAGCCTTAGGCATAAAATATCATCTACACTGACTGCTCTTGGAGGCCCTGATCCTCTGGGAAGGTAGAAAAAATGAATGATAAAATCAAAGGACAGTTATGAAAGCTAACTAAGAGACTCATCTCCCTTGGACTAAATTGCTTTCCATTGTTCTCCTTAGAATAAGAAATTTACCTCAGAAACTCGACTGTAGCCCATTTGAATTATTATATGGAAGACCCTTCTTAACTAACGATTTATTATTAGATCAAGAAACTGCAGAATTAGTAAAACATATTACTTCTTTAGTTAAATTTCAAAAAATTCTTAAAAACCTCCCAACTACACTTTCACATTCAACACTAAAGGAGCTTTTCTCTCCTGGAGATCTAGTCATACTCGAAACTCTTTCCTCCAATTCATCTTCCCTAACCCCAACTTGGGAAGGTCCCTTTTCTGTTTTCTTGTCTTCTTCTACAGCTGTTTTTAAAGTTATGGGAAAATATTCCTGGATACATCAGTCACGAGTAAAATCCTGGAACCCACCACCTTCTACAGAAGCAGACCATGAAGAGAATCATCCACAGTTCACCTACACTTGTAAGCCTAAAGAAAATTTAAAGTTATTGTTTAGGAAACAGCAAGAAAAGTGTTAATATAGTTTTCTTTTAAACAACACTGACTTTGTTCTTCTAACCTGACGCTGTAATTAATCCCCTTCTCTCACTGTTCTACCCTTGTCTTTTAATGTGCTGATCAGATTTGTGTCTTCCAGAAATGTCATCAAGCCCCACACAGTAAAGATGGTTCCAGTCCAAGACCTGATTCTATCGTGGATCCCTGGATCACTCTCCCTCCAGAGAAACCCTAAACGCCCCCTCATATCATTGCCCAACTCAGCAGGAAGTAGTTAGATTGAGTCTTCGTCCCTTTTCCCTGACAATAGTTAGAGTTTCTACTTGAGAGGGAGAGTTGATACAGGACAAGTGGCATCCCAGCCAGCTCATGGAGCTGGGGGGAGGGGCAGACCTGCTGCCTCTGCCTTAGTGATGTTGGTGCGGTGGCAGCAAGCAGCAGAACCAGCAGGCTGGAGTGTGGGCAGGGGGTCCCTATTTCCTAGGCCTGGGAATGAAAGGGATTGTAGCCATTCATCTGCCACCCAGCCATGTCCCAGACATGTTGTTCCAGACATGTCCCAGACAGGCTAAATGTAACTACTAAGCCCCCCTAAATGTAACTACTGAGGGCCAGACATGTCCCAGACATGTTGTTCCAGACATCCCAGACATGATGTCCTAGACATGCTAAATGTAACTAACAAGCCCTGCTAAATGTAACTGCAGAGGGCCCCATGCGACTATATATACCCCTAGACAAAGAGCCTATGGACAGACAGACAGAGAGGGAGAGAGTGAGCACTTTCCTCTCCTGACTCGAGTTTTCTCTCTGCCAGGAGCTCTGGCACTTCTGTATTCTTTTCTGTAAATAAATCCTGCCTTACCACTGATCTGTGGTCCACAGATTCATTCTTCCAATCACTGAGACCAAGAACCTACTAGAGTGAAATTCCGGTATCACCATCACCCCTTTTAACAAGAGCTGGGAACGTTGTGGAGCCTAATGCAGCCACAGACAAATCCTTTTTCTATTCTCCTCCTCCACTCCTCCTAAGGAAAGACATAAAGGATCTGGCTGTCCCCAACCCCCAGAAGGATGGGCCAAGGACACTAACCTGACTAACAATGTATAGAGCGTGCCCACATTGCATAGTTCCATATGAAAGTGGTCTCTAACAGTCCCCCAGGTACCCCCTGCACCATGTTTGCACTGCACAGATGGTTCACTCTCCCCTTTCAATAAAGGTAGCCTAAACATCTCTCCTGCTGCAGTTTTGTCTCTGGGTACAATTGTTTACATCTTTCAATCTATACTCAGGTGAATGGTCAATTCCTTGTTCGATTGCAGTCTACCCCTTGGTTCATTACACTGTGTGAGACTTGTTGCCTCTGCTGTCCTGAGGATGTCTCCTCATGCTAAAGAGTCCTGGACGGTGCCTGTGGGCTCAGTCAGTAAGGTGCCGGCCCCATATACTGAGGGAGGTGGGTTCAAACCCGCCCTGGCCAAACTGCAACAAAAAATTAGCTGGGCATTGTGGCGGGCGCCTAAGCCCAGGAGTTGGAGGTTGCTGTGAGCTGTGTGACGCCACGGCACTCTACCCAGGGCGATAAAGTGAGACTCTGTCTCTACAAAAAAACAAAAACAAACAAACAAACAAAAAAACCCAAAAAACAAACAAGAGTCCTGTTCCTGTGGCCCCTGAGGAGTGATTGTAGTGTTCAACCATTTTAGTTGTAGTTTTGACTTTTTATTTTTCTTTCTCTCTCTCTCTTTCATACAGAAAGAGTCTCACTTTATCGCCCTCAGTAGAGTGCGGTGGCATCACACAGCTCATAGCAACCTCCAATTCCTGGGCTTAGGCGATTCCCTTGCCTCAGCCTCCCGAATAGCTGGGACTACAGGCGCCCACCACAACGCCCAGCTATTTTTCTGTTTTGCAGTTCGGCCGAGGCCAGGTTTGAACCTGCCACCTTCGGTATATGGGGCCGGCGCTGTTCAACCATTTTAATCTCAAATTTTGCTAGTGTGATAGTGGGACTTTGCTCTGCTGAGATTACATTGTTCTGGGGTTAGTATTCTTATTAGCATCACTTAGGCTTTTTCCCTCGACCAATGCAAGTACTTGCAACCTGATATCCCTTCCTCAGAACAAAATCTTTATCTCTCTGATTTCACTAAGCACTGTAAAAGAAGATATCTTAGCCTGACAGCCCTTTCCTAGCCGCCCCCCCTACCAACTGATAGCAGAGCTATGCAGGGCGATTTTCTGGCCCTCATCTTCTGATATGGGGGCTTTAAAAAGCCCTGACTTACCTATCTATCTCTGACTAATCTGGCTATCTCTAGGTTTCTCAAGGGTTTCCTGTGATTAGTGGGTCCACACTTTTATGTGGTATGTTTTCCTTTCAGACATTCCTCCATGACACCTGTTAGGGCCCGGGAATTCTTTTGATGACCTAGGTCATCTATTTGGATAAAATATTCTCTTCCCTGAGTCCCCAAGAGAAAATGAGAGATCTCCTAAACCTAATATCTCTATAGTGAATCTCCCTGGGCTGACAACAGGGAAAAGGCTTTATGGATCCTCTCTCTCATCAGTCAGTCCCACAATCCTTCCATGGGTTCCTCAGATGGATGCTGGTTTCTAAAGTGCTTCCTGCAGTAACCTATGTGATGCTGCCTCCTTCCAAATGCTTCTCACCTCTATGAGACACTCCAGAAAAAAAAAGAGAAGAGAGACCTCATGTATGGAGCATCTAGAACTGACAATAGGGCCTAGATACTGTAGCACAACCTCTTTCATGGGATGGGAAGAATACCAAAATTCCCTCAAGGTTCTTCCCTGAATCCCTATAGGGTGTGAGAAATCTTCCTCAGAAATCAGTGAGCACCACTTCCCACTGTACCTATCCAGGGCGTCCTGGGGCAGACAGTCGAAGTTGAGGGGATGAGCCACTGTTCTGTGAAAGTTCTCACTCAGGGGTCTTTTCTCAACTACTGCCACGTCTGAGGAGTCTCATTCCAGGAAAGTAAGACCTTCACCACAATCAGGTCCCCCAGGAATATGTGTCGGGTAGGTTCAGGCTGATGGGCCGTCAGAGGACCTGTCTGGATAGACCATGGGGCAGAGCTATTATCTCTGGGGAATCCTCTGTCCTAGGGCAGGTGTGTTCCTCAGTTTTATTTAGAACCTTACCTTCAAGATGGAAGCACCTGCAACTCCTCAGTCAGCTGACTTCAGTCTGCCGAGCATAAGTGGCGTTCCTCGTGGTCCACGGACGCGGAAGAGGAAGTTAGTGTGCGTAACATCCGGCTAGCCTTGCCTGGGGCACCCTAGGGAGGACAGCAGGTGAGGGCCTCTCTGTACTCGCTTTAGTATCATAGAGGAGGTTGCTGAAGGAGGTTGCTGAAGGTCCTTGCTCCCAGTGCTCACATTTACTTATGTATTTTGCTCTCTGCTGAGCTGAGGCTGAGCTCCTCAGCTCAAGATCCTTATGTTTCTGAGAACCCTGCAGAGGTGCTGGCGGGATGGCTCAGCTGGAGAGCCCTGCCTGGGGCCTTATAGGACTCAGAGGAGGCGATCTCTATTCCCACATGACCTCCTTTACTCTGCAGTGTTGGTTTCCTCAGTCCTCCTTCTTGGGGATCCTAATCTTGCCTCCTTTCTCTTTGACTTAAGGCTTCCTGGGAAATGCCAACTCCAAGAATATCTTGACTAATTTACTCACTGCAAGGCTTGCAGAATTTGGCTTGGGTCTGTGCCCCAGCCTTAACGAGAGATGGAAAACGTGCAGCACAAGACAGGCAGGGACCAGGACAGGTGGTTGAGCATCAGAGAAAAACACGTTGATCTATTATTTCTCTTCACCAGCCAGACTTATCTTCTGTTTGGTTTATTTTATTTATATGTATATTTTTTGAGACAGAGTCTCACGCTGTCACCCTGGGTAGAGTGCGGTGGCGTCACAGCTCACGGCAGCCTCAAACTCTCGGGCTTAGGCAATTTTCTTGCCGCAGCCGCCCAAGTAGCTGGGACTACAGGTGCCCACCACAATGCCCCGCTTTTTTTTTTGTTTTTTAGTTGCAGGTGTCATTGTTGTTTGGCAGGCCGGGACTGGATTTGAACCCACCAGCTGTGGTGTATGTGGCTAGCACCCTAGCCACTGAGCTGCAGGCGCCAAACCCAGACTGAGCTTCTTATGCAACTTTCATTCTGCAAGTGTTTATTTCCTACAAGTTAGAGACTAATCAGAGTGGTTTTGTGAGACTAATTCTTTGAGTTTATGTGACATTGCATATGCAAATGATCATATATTCACCAAATATTATTTTTTTATTTCCTTTTTATTTTTTATTTTTATTTCTTTGCTTATTTATTTATTTATTTATTTTTTGTTGAGACAGAGTTTCGCTCTCTGCCCCTGAGCAGAGAGCAGTGGCAGAGGGCATTCGGCTGCCTCAGCCTCCCGAAGCCGCTAAGATTACAGGCGCTTGCCATGGCGCCCAGCTGGGTTTTTCCACTTTTTTTCATGCATCGGGGTCTCACTCTCGCTTAGGCGAGTCTCGAATTCCTGAGCTTAAGCAATTCTCCCTCCTCAACATCCCACAGTGCTGGGATTACAGGCGTGAGCCACTGCGCCCGACACATCATATACTATTTTTGCATTATTTATTCATCTCATTAATTTTTTTCTGACCCTATCTAATGTCTACTATTCCTGGGTTGAACAGGGAAGGTGATATTATACATTCTTTTTTTCCCCTGACTTTAATGGAAATTATTCTAACTTTTCAAATTCATTTTTTTTCCTGATGATTTTCGGAATTGTAAATCTCCTTCTGACGTTATTCTCTTGTAACTTTTTCCCCATAAACTAATCTTAACGTTTTGTGTAAAGGGTATTTCTTTTTTCTTTTCTTTCTTTCTTTCTTTTTTTTTTTTTTGAGACAGAGTTTCACTTTGTCACCCTCAGTAGAGTGCTGTAGCGTCACAGCTCACAGCAACCTCCAGCTCTTGGGCTTAGGTGATTCTTTTGCCTCAGCCTCCTGAGTAGTCTGGGACTAGAGGCGCTCGCCACAACGCCCAGCTATTTTTTTGTTTGCAGTTTGGCCAGGGCCAAGTTTAAACACGCTTCCCTCGGTATATGGGGCTGGCGTCCTACTCACTGAGCTGCGGCGCCGCCCTGTGTGAAGGGTATTTTTCTTCCCCTAGATACAATCAGAGGAGTTTCTTCTCCAGTGTGTTTTATGATGCTCCCTGGTGGTCTAGCAATTAGGATTCTGCGCTCTCTAGTTATATAAGCATTTTAACTGTTATATCTTACTTGAGTTCTTGTACACGGACTAGTTTTTTATTTATTTCACTGTGTAATTGAATATGCTATCCCTTTACTTAGGCTATTTGCTTAATTGTAAATAGCCGTGGCTCAATTGTTCTTTACTTTGGGCGCTTTTATCTGTTTTTTTTCTATCAATAAATGTTAGCTTGTAGAAATATTTTGAGTAATTTCAGATCTTTTGGATTATTTGGAGCAGTTTTAGTAAGATATTCATTGCTTCTTTCTTCTGAATGTATAGTGCAACTGGCCTTTAAAATTAACTGATCGCTGGACTCATTGAGGATGGCTTGATCTTCCACTACAGTTCCAGTTTACGTAGTTCAATTTTTTTCTGTTTTTATGCACTTACTTAGTCATTTATATTTTGTTAAAAATTAGTCAATTTTGCTTATATTTTCAAAGTAAAAGGCATGATATTTATTAAGATGGTTTATTATTCAAAATGTAAAACTCATGCAGTAGTACAAAGGATAGTACAACGAACTCAATATACCTGACACTTCACATATCATCAATAGTTATGGATAGCAGCTTGTTCACATTAAAATTTTGTTCTTTGACAAAACCACTCCAGAGCTGATTCTATATATTTCTATGTGGTCTATTCAGTGCCTATGTGTCTCCCTTTTTGTTGATGTTGGCAACTTCAGGGTTGAGAATCTTGACTTTTATCCATTGTGTATTAGAGGCTATGTAATGGTAATTCTCTCACTCCATCTTTCTTTCTCAGTTTATTACCTAAAATTCTGCTATAGGTAGTAAGCTTTCCTTATTAGCTACTTGTTTATCCTAAAGTAATGGTACATAGTTATCTTACATTGGAATCTCTGCTTCACTCATGTTTTGTACAACATTAGTGAAAATAATCATTTAATTTTCCTTATTTCTTTGAAAATTATTATTTATTATTTTATTTATTTATTTATTTATTATTTTCTCTATACATGCACATGTGTTTATTTGGTTTCCACTTTTTGCCTTTACAAAATTCAAGAGACTTAAAATTTAATAACAATAGCAATGTTTAAGGTAAGGAATAGAAACAAAAACCTCATAAAGAATGAGCGAAGAGAAATACATTTGGAAAATAAATCAGACAATTGCTACAACGAAATATTGAGCAATAATAATAATAATGCAAAAAAAGTAACAGTCACATTGTCAGATAAAAGTATGTCTATCATATAATGCTTTGACTCTGAGGTTCAGTAGTGAGTCATCAGTTAACTTCTTTTTTTTTTTCAAAGTCTCAAAAAATAGACAACTAATATTTACAAATAAAAATAGAAGATAATTTCAAAAAACAGATCATGCCAAATCTTATAGACAATAGAAAAAGAAGAAATACTTCAAAATCGTTCTCCTTCATTTGGATATACCTGATATTAAAATTGGAAAAATATATTATTATAAAGGGAAATTAGAAACATATTTCACTTATAAATGAGGATGCAATATCCTGAACAACATATTAACAAGTTGAATTAAAAATTATTGTTCAAATAATGTACTTTGGTCAAAATTAAATCCAATTTATGTGAGAATTAGTCACTTTTTTTTTTTTTTTGAGACAGAGCCTCAAGCTGTCACCCTGGATAGAG
>CAUYRH010124683.1:0-29912 GCA_963574655.1 Perodicticus potto | reverse complement strand
GGTAAAGTTCCCTCTGCAGAAGAGCCCCTCCCCCAGGGGGCGTGTTATCCGCCCTCACAACGTGCACATTAGCGGAGGTCCCGCCTCATGCCCTCCCTCCTTCTGCCATCCGTCCTCCCCCCTTCAACTTCCTGCTTCCCTGTACCCCTGAACAGGACTATATTAGTTTTATTGTTCTTAGGAACATGTAATTGTTTATATATTGATTTCATATTAGTACAGAGTACACTGGATACTTATTTTTCCATTTTTGCGATACTTTACTAAGAAGAATACCTTAAAGTCTTTCATTCAAAACTGCAGACAACACTTGAAGTAGAAGGTGGGAAGACTAAGATAGTTTACATACATAAACTTATGACAAAGTTCACTATATGTCTCTTAGCTATTCAGGCTTAGCTAATTCTGATGATTTGGGCACTAATTGATAGGGGTAAAATGTTAGGTTTATATATTTTCTTAAGTATGTAGTATTTTTTAAAATAGCAGGAAATCTTTATAGAGAATATAGAAATTTCCAGTTTTTATAAAGTTAGCAAAAACAGTAATTATACTAATTAGGTTTTAACTTTCACTTATAAAAAATGCTTAAAAAGTTACATATGATATTGCTTATGTAACATTCTTGACATGACAAAATTGCATGGTAATGAAAGGGGATACAAAAAGAGTATGGTAGGGGCACAAAGGAATACAGGAAGGTCTTCATAGTGAAAGAATGGTTCTGAATCTTGATTGTGGTGGTACTTACAGAAATGAACATGTGCTAAATCGTATAGAAGTATATACAATGGGTATATAAAAGTGGTGAAATCTGAACATGATCTGAGGATAGTTCCAAAGTCAATTTCCTGGTTCAGATACAGGGCCACAGACATTCAGCATGTTGCCACTGGTGGAATATGGATGGAAAGTACACAGGACCTCTCTGTACTACTTTCAGGTAACTTCCTAGGAATCCATAAACATTTTTAAATTAAAAAAATGTATAAATGATTTATCAGGTCTTCTCTGATGGCAGGCCTATTTATGGCAAAATGTGGGGAAACAGGAAGGTATCAAACGGTTCAGTAGCCACATAAAAATTTTTCCTTACTTACCATGTATTTTTAAAAATTTGGCCACCCTTTCATTGCAATTAATGTCTGCTTCTCTGACAGTTATGACTTCAACCCAGGTAACCGGGTTGGTACAAAGAAAAACCACAAACTTTGGTGGAGCGAATAGTAACTCCATGATATAGAATAAATGGTAATTATTAAAAAATTAATAAAGAACTTGTCAAAATTACATAAAATTTTCTAACAAAGTGATGTATGTATTTTAAGTAAAAAACTTATTTCAAATAAGATTTACCTTGTCCTTGAAGATGAGATATATCCAGTCCTTCTTTCAGGCGAATAACCACTACTCCATATTGTATGTCAAAGGCATCGCTATTTAAAAAAAAAAAAAAACACAAAGTTTCTATTAAATTAAGACAACAGAAGATCTCTAAAATTGTTTTCAGGTTTAAATGTTTAAATTTCTAAAAATATGCTTTGAAATTACTCGTGAGATGTGCATAGTAATGTTAATGGAAATCCCACGCTCCCAACCGACTTCGTGCATTTGCATAGTAAACACTGCCTGCAGCAGCTGTGTAAAACAGCACTTTAACCCAATAAAGCTGAGTTACAGAAAGACAAGCTTCAGTAATCTCACTACACTTACATTTAAGATTTATACCCTTAAAGCCAAGAGAAATACAGGAAGGCAAAGAAAACAGATTCTGCTAAGAATGAGAGCAGGCAGGAGAGTAGGAAGAAACCCATTCCAGAAGGAGAGAGGGTATTTTAACAGAATTTTGAAAGGTGTACAAAAATGGTTTAAAAAGTAGTCTAAAGATTTTACATGCATCTGCAGATATACTATATACCCACATCGCCTTTTAATTTTTTAAAACACGATGGCAGCATCTGTGCTTTAAACACATTAAAACCTGAAAGACAGCTCTAAAACCAAACTCTGAAAACTTCACTAAGAACATAAATCTCTATTTTAACCTGAATTTTTCTCAAATCTATTGAAAGAATTTTAAATTCCAGAACTTCAGATTGTTCTCCAAGAGTGCTAACAGGCTTAACCTTTATTTTTAATTATTATCTTTCACCAAATAATCAAAGTTCATGTTGACATATGAAAAATAATGATATATTAATATATAGTTAAAAATAATTTTAAAAGGCTAAAAACTACTCAAATAGTAAATTATGACTCCTACTGACAAATAAAAGAATGTATTTGGGGTATAATATGCAGTTACAAAAGGTTTTTGTTGTTTTTAAATCATGGAGAGATAATTAGGCTTCATTCCTATGATGAATTAACTAAGGTCAAAAGAGATTCACTGGAGAAAAATTAATAAGACATTTTAATTTTTCTCAGTCAATTCAACCTCTGGAAAGGACTAATTAACATTAGAAAAGAAATTACCCTAAACATTCAAAAAATAGCAAATAAATCAACTGAACCAACATAAATTTCTTTAATCATAAGCCAGGAAATATAGTTCCCGAAGTTCACATTGGATTAAAACAGGTAAATGTTTTGCTATAAACTTAGGAACTGATTTGAGGCTCAGACCTCACATACTATTAATAAAAAAGGAGTAGATACATAAACACAGCTCAGCGGCACCAGGTGTTCAGAATCGCAGTCCAGTACCGGGTGCACAAGGCAGAGCATGGGCAGTGCTTTAAACCTGCTATTAACTTACAAGGTTCTAGAAACCAGAAAGCAGTAGTCTGCTTATCCTTTAACTGCAGCCTGATGCATAATACTTGGAGGGATATTTAATTTTCATAGCACCATTCACTTGAATCCCTGCAAGGTCAAAGACCAAAAGACCCCTTTTCAGTGCTCCCGTTTTAAGTCACTATGACGAATAATATAGCAGATATACTTAAGAGTCATTTGAAAAAATTTCACTTTTTCTATTTTCTAAGATAATTATGCCATCTCACTGGTCTTGAGTCTTGGAAGAGAAAAAGCATAATCTGTAGGTCATGGGCTTGAAGGTCCATGACCCAACTTCTTTATTCTTTCTTTCCACTGTCTCCGTTCCCTAATCTCCATATAGAGTACAGAACGAGAAAGTCACAATGAGACTCTGCTTACAAAAAGTAAAAACCCAGAGTGAAACAGCAGCCACAGCATGCAACGAATCAGCAGAGTTTAATTTTACTAAAAGCATTTAACAAATAGTTGGGAAATTCTGTTAATCATGTATGTTCCTCATTAATATAAAGCGCTATTAAAAAATACAAAGTAGAATCTGAGCTCTGGTTACTTCCTCATCAAGACAAAACTGTCACACGTGAGGCAGCCAAATAACTAAGTGGTTATATCTAAAAATCAACAGGCATTCCAGTAAAGGAGATCACTCCAGTGAGTTAAAGGTAATCAGATAAAAGTTCATAAGAAAAAAGAAAAAAAATACAAGAAGAAATTCAGAGGAAACAGGGTTTAAATATTAATCTTAGCGCTACTGTGTAAGTGTTTTTGTTTTTTTAAAGGGCAACTATTTGTATATGAAGAAATACGTCTTATCAAGGAACAAACAGTTGTATTTCGTCAGTGGTTAGGGCAAGAAAAAAACTATATTCCTCAACTGAGTATGGCATAATGAGAGGGAATACTTATTATTAGCGTGAATAGGATAAATAGATTTGTTAGGCAAATATTAGTACAATAAGAATGGGAGAGAGAAGAAGAAAATATGTCAAAAACAAAAAAAGTTTTATTCTTTTTTTAAATAACTCAATCCCAAAAGGCATTTGTAGTACAGTACATTAAACAGGTACATACACAAATATCCATGAACACAAACCACAAGAACAAAGTAACAAAAGAATAAAAAGAACCCACTAGACAACCCACAAAAGGCAAGTTACAAGTGAAATAAAACAAAACTAAGTTGTATGATAAAGATCATTAGAAAAACCATTGAAAAGTGAATCCTAAATGCAAAACTTAACACATCAGAGAAAAGCAAAAAACATGGTTAAGTACATTTAAATAAAAGAAATGCAAATAACTAAGAATGAACCAAATGATTAGCTGCAAAATTTGTGCAGGGAACAAACATAAAGGTCTGCAGCTGAGCCTGCAGCCGGTATTAGCCATGCAATGGCCTCCCTCAGCAGAAACTACGATAAAGACCTAGATTAGAAGGTGATGGGACTGACGATATTTGGGAATTCTGCTCAGCAACAGCTGCAGGACAGGAAAATGCTTACTGACTTCACTGGGAAACCAGAGTACATACACGTACATACACGTACATGTATATAAACGTATGTGCTTGTCTGTAAAGAGATGCAGAAAGAACAATCAAAAAACTCTGTTAACAGATCATCAATTTAAAACCCATACGATTCATGGGATTCTTTTCATTACTATATTTGGATTTGAAGAGATTAAATGAGAAAACAGGCTTCAAAAACTATGGTAAGTGTCCCAAATTAATATTTTCTGAACTAACTAAATTACTGAATTAAAAAGATACTTACTGAAATACATTTATATACATATCCACATCCCTCATATCTGCTTGCAACCAATCTTTCTTAAATCCAAGGACAAGTGTATTTGGTTTCATACGACCAAGCCCAGCAGCCTAAAACATAGGATAAATACAACTTTAAGGACATACTAATTCCACAACATGTTTTTGAAATGATGAGACTGTCCTCCAAACTGACAGCCTCTGCACATTATAGGGAGCGTGTCTCAAAAGTCGCCACACAAAATTATTTTGTGATGGGTATTTTGTAAATAAAGGTATATTTACCTATCATTTTCCATTTTCCCAAGAATTTTTCAGGAAATTTACTTATCAATTGCATATGTTAATTACATTGATTATTAATTATAATTGAATATATAAACATAGAAGCTAAAAATGAAATACTTCAATAGTTGTAACTGCACATTTTTGTACTTCTATGATCTATCAAAATTTGCATATTTTTACTAAGAGAAACATGATATACTTAATCTTTTGAAAATTATAATGACATAATAGTGACATTGTTGGTTATCTATTTTGATAATAGCTATTAAAATCTATAAGCAAAAGTCAAATGGCTGAATCACACTGATACTAAAATCTGAATACTTTCTACCAATCATGCAAAAGTTTCTGCTGAAATTTACACAGTTAATGTCCTTCCTCAATCGTTCCACCAATCAATTTTTCTTGCAACCTCATTAAGATCTGCAATTCAATGTGCTTAACAGACACAGTCTTTTTCTCAATATGCATTGAGGACTGGTTCTAGGACATTCCCTCCCCAAGGGCACCAAAATCTACAAATGCTCAAGCAAATTAGCATTTGCACATTTCTTTGAACATCTTCCCTTTTACTTTAAATCATCTCTAGGTTACTCGAAATACCTAGTACAATGTACATGTTATGTATATAGTTGTTATACTGAATTTATTTGTATTATTTTGTATTGTATTTCTTTTATGTTCAAATAATTTCAATCCACGGTTAATTGAATCTGCAGATGTGGAACCAGTGGATACAGAGAGACAAAAATCTATATTCCCATAAATCTAATGAATCACTTCTTTTGTAATAAACACACCGGAAAATTCTACTTCAACATTGTGTGCAAGCACAGGTTTTTATTTTTTGGTGGGGGGGGGGTTAGTTTTACTTTTAATTTTTACTGTGGTATAAGATAAATAACAAAAAGTTTCATCATTTTAACTATTTGTACGTGTGTAATTTAGTGGTATTAATTACATTCACAGCGTTCCACTCAACACCATAATTTCCAAACTTTCCCTCAAGTAGAAATTTTACAGTCATTAAGGAGTAACTACCCATTCCCTTCTCCCTCCAGCTCCTGGTAATATCCAATCTATTTCTATGGATTTGCCTATTTTAGATATTTTGAGTGGAATCACAGTATTTGTCCTTTTGTATCTGGCTCATTTCACTTAGCATAGTATCTTCAAGGTTAATCTATGTTACAGCTAAACTTCATTCCTTTTTATGACTGAATAGTATTTAATTACACCCCCCACACACATTTTTTTGTTCATTTATCTGTTGTGGACATGAGTTTTTACCTTTTCATTATTGTGAATAAACGCTACAATACTTTTTATCCATCCTTTTGTTGTTCATGCTTTTGGTCATATTTAAGAAATCTACTGCAAGTCCAAGGTCATGAAGATTTGCCTCTATCTTTTCTTCTAAGAATTTTACGGTTTTAAGCTCTCATATTAATGTTGCTGATCTATTTTTAGTTAACGTTTGTATATGGTGTGAGGTCACGGATAAGATTTTTGCAACATATTTAAATCATTTTGCAAACATTTCAAATATTTATCAAGTGTTGATCGTGTACCACTGCAGCTTGAGATTAGTTAGTGAACAGAAATATATCTTCAACCCTACACAGTTCGATTTATTTTCAAAGTGTTTCTATCCATACACAATTTTTTTCAAGACCCCTCGCGATATTAGAAAAAGAAAACGCTTTTGCCCCAAAGGGACAGATTAAAAGGTGGGACACAATTATAAGAGGGACTTCACCTAACAAATGCAAACACCGTAACTTAATTCTTTGTACCCTCAATTAACCTGAATCAATTTTTAAAAACTATTGATTTTTGTTTTATTTTTTAATTATCTATAGATAGTCACACAGAGTTTCTTTAGTTTTGCAGAAGAAAGGATAGGAGTGTAAAATAAAACCAAAAAATATCTTTAGGTTTGATATCTTTTAAAAAAACAAAGCCATGATCAGGAATGGTGACTCATGCCTATAATCCTAGTTGAGAGGCTGAGGCTGGAGGAATATCGCTATTTACCCTTAACAATATTTTTTGAGATTTACCTTGTTGATGTGAATAGTTGCTTTTCACCACTGTGTAGAATTCTGTGAGACTGTACAATTTCAGTTCTATGATTGACAGTCATTGAAACTACTTCCAATTCTTTTCACTATTATAAATGACGATGTTAAGAAGTTTCACATAGCCTTCTTCACATATGTGTAAGTCTCTCTCAAGTATATGCCTCAGGAAGAATGTCCTAGAATATTCACTCCAACTCTGCCAGACATTGCCAGATGTGGTTGTCCAATCCACATCACCACAGCAAGGCAAAGGTTTCCCATTGTTCTACATCATTTCTACCACTTTGTATCGGGAAACTGAATTTTTGGTCAGTCTAATGGATATAAAAGAGTACTGTGGTTTTAATTTTTATTTCTGTCACTTAGCTATCCTCTCTGTTCAAATTTTTCATTGTTTTTTCCCTTTTACTTTTTTTGTATATTCTTTTGCTGTTTGCCTGTCAGAATTATTATCGTCCCTTGGTCTGTAGATTCCTTTTTATGTTTCTCATTCTTCTCTAGCTCAAGGCCATGAAATTATGTTGTATTTTCTTCTAAAAATTTTAAAAATTTGCCTTTTAAATCGAGGTTTTTAACCTCTCTGGAAATGAATTTTGTATGGTCTTTGTATGAATCTATTTTATTACCTTTTCATCAATTGGATAATCAATTGTTCCAGCCCATCCTTTCAATGCCATTTCTGTCATGTTAAATTTCCTCTATATTCTACTCTTCTGTTTCATCACATTCATCTAACTGCCTATCACTACTTCAATATCACAATGGCTTAATTACGATAGCTTTATGATAAGGCTTTATATCCTGCAATCCAGACTGAAAAGGTTTCTGAAAACTTATCCAGGCCAGGCACGGTGGCTCACACTTGTAATCCCAGCCCTTGGAGGCCGAGGCAGGTGGATTGCCTAAGCTCGCAGTTTTCAAGACCAGCCTGAGTCAGAGCAAGGCACCGTCTCTAAAAGTAGTCGGGTGGGTGCCTGTAGTCCCAGCTACTTGGGAGGCTGACCCAAGGGAATCACCTGAGCCCAGGAGTTTGAGTTTGCTGTGAGCTGTGACACAATGCCACAGCACTCTACCAAGGATAACAAATTGAGACTCTGTCTCAAAATAAGTAAATAAATAAATACTTACCCCAAACTAAAACATAGGCATTTGAATGGCATAACAAATTTACCTGCATCAAATACTGAGCACCTTCTCTCAAGTCATCTGCATGGACTGGAGCATAAAATGCCTTCATTTTGTTTTTAATAAGCCATCTCTGATATTTGGTTTGGTCAATGGACATCTCTTTCATTGCTTGTCTTCGAGGGCCCTTTAAATAAAAATATTAGTATCTTTATTTGAAAGGTAATCTATTTCACATTTATAAAAACTGTTCTGTGATAGTGGCTTGAATGTGGGGTGCCTAAATGTGGGAGTAGGAAAAGTATAACAATATCATTTTGTTTTCATGTAGTTAAGTTTTTCTGTTACTTAAGATTACAAAACAGTAGTATATGTGAATTAAAATAGCTAAGGCATAAGCTATCAGTAGGAGGAAGGACAGAATAGAAAGAAACATGGACTTTGAAATAAATTAAAAGTTTCAATCCTAAGTAAATGAAAGAAGTTAAAAAGTATTAAAAATGGAAAAGAGCGGGTGGCGCCTGTGGCTCAGCAAGTAGGGAGCCGGCCCCATATGCCGAAGGTGGTGGGTTCAAACCCAGCCTCGGCTGAACTGCAAAAACAAAAAGAAAATAGCCGGGCGTTGTGGCGGGCGCCTGTCGTCCCAGCTACTTGGGAGACTGAGGCAAGAGACTCGCCTAAGCCCAGGAGTTGGAGGTTGCTATGAGCTGTGTGACACCACGGCACTCTACCCAGGGCAATAAGGTAAGACTCTGTCTCTACAAAAAAAAAAAAAAAAATGGAAAAGAGCCAAATAGTCATCTATTTTTCTATGGAAACTTTCTTACTTTATATTTTGTTTCTCCCAAATACCTGACTTATTAATTCTCAGTAACTTAAGAATAACATTTTCTTCTTCATACTTCTGTTAAAAGATTAAATAACAGAAGAATAGAGCTTTGGTAACTTGAAATTCTATTTTGATCCCTGCAAGTAACATGTAAAATGTGTTATACACAAATACAAAAAGCAAAAATCTATGAAAGTCAAACAATTAAGTTCTCAATCCCATCCTAGAAAAAGTGCTTATACCTCATTGCTGAATATCACTACAGTCACCTTTGAAGTACCTGCTGTGGCCATCTGGCAACCACAGTAATATTTAGCAATGAAGTATGTGCAACTTTTTCTAGGATAAGTTGGTGAACTTAATTGTCACACCTTGTATGATGACAGTTCTGATGGCCATTGCAGAATAGTCTCCAAAGTGGTTTGAAGGTAGACTGGGTGCTGGGCTGGCACACGGCTTCCCAAGGGGAGCACCTAAACGTGACTGTAACGATAGTAAGCCCTAAGGTAGGGACACAGTACTTTTTCTAGGATGAGTTTGAGAATTAATTATCTGACCTCTTATGTTTCAGAGTACATACCATAAACAAGAATTAAAGAAAAAATATAATTTATCTTTCTTCATAGGGAAATTGCCCCTGGTGTAATGTCTTGTGCCTTGATTTGAACTGATCAGTCTAGAGATAAACTGGAGAACTCCCTAGGTACCAAGTGGGTCTGTGTCTCAATGTACCTTTCCAACATCCTACACACATGTACACACACACACACACACACACACACAAAAGCACAGTCTTGACTTTGGCACTATACGAGTAGGAGAATAATTTTAACAGAGGCTGGGAAGGGGGCATATAGGACACATTTCCAGAACCAAAACATGAGCCTGGAAGAGAAGCTAATCTGAAAAATAAATATTACAACTTTGTATGCAGAACAGTTAAGCCACCATCCAGTCTATTCTCAACAGCCATGATGTCAAAAGCCAAAGACAACTTTTAGATAAAAGTTTACCTCTGTTTTAAACAATTTTCTTATTGCTGGTTAAAACAAAAATAAATGGGCAATTAAAAGTGTTTGAACTTAGAAGTTCACTTACTTTGCTCTTCTTACACACCAGTATCTCACATGTTACTTCCCATGTGAGATATTTACCATGATTTGCCTATCTCCTCCAATCCCTATTTTTATTCTGGTAAGTAAATGTTCCCAAGTGTTCTTAGGACTTCATGAAATATACTAATAAGAAAAAAAATAAGAATTTCAATTTGATTCCTTAATTATTAAGAAGATATTTTTCTTGGCCAAACTACTCTATAAGGACAATGTAATTTTCTAAAATCTACTCACAATGAGTAAGAAAACAATGAGAGTTCAAAAGTCAAAATCTTTTTAAAAATACTCCTTGAGACCATTTAGAGACAAAAATAAATTTTGAACAAAATATTTCAAAAATATTTTGATATAGAAAACAAAATTGATACTTACCATATGTACATGGCCACAGATCATCAAACCAACGTTTTTTGTGAAATCATGAACCAGATGAAGTAAAGCTGGACGTGAGTTTGGAGCACCTGTCATAACAAGACACTGTGGCCTAAATTAAGATGAAAAAGATAAAATTAGGAAAGCTTGTGTCTGGGGAAAGAAGAACATGACTTTACGTTCTCTAAGAAACTTTCTTTACACAACTGTCCTTAAGACACAGGCCACAGGGTTCTCCCAGCAGATGACTTTTAATCAGGTTTTCTTGGTATACGAGAAATGCAAAAATAAAACCTTCTTGGAAAAAACACCATGCCAACTGTCCCGCTGAAATAGTATGTAACATTATATATTAAAATTTTGGCAGTTATTATAAATGACAAACTCTCCTAAAGGTAGTAAGCACCCCAGTTGTTGCACAGAGCTTGCCAAACTCCCTGAGAACACAGCCTTGCCGTTGTGCACAGACAGGCCCCTTTCCTTCTTAGCGTGACCACATCACAATTATGCCTACCTCATGATATCAGCCTTCTCTAATCTAGCTCAACTTTAATGACTATTGTCACATGAGTAAGATCACCTATGTTAATTCTAATCAACACTGGGAAAGCCAAAATTGAATACAATTGCCTTTGCAAATGCTGGACAGTGGCTTGACTTCCATATATTTACTAATGCTTGATGTTTACTAAGTAGGAATGGAAATCAACCTTGTTTCATGAAAAACTATTCAGGCATTCATTTTATAGGTCCAAATAGACTAGTAAAAATTCATTAAAATAAGAATCTATATAATCAAAACAAATTTTAACAGAAAGCCGATAGCAGACTTAAACTTTCTAACTTAAACATTAAATTAACTTTTTAGGGTAGTTCTTAACACAAGGATAAAAACCTGAATAAAGACCTCAAAAAAAATAACGGAGAACTGAAATCTAGCTGAACAACTAATTCTGTTTGGGAGAGATGCTTTGGGGCAAATCAAACATAAAATCTTATCTTCCAGCCCAGAATGTGAAATGTCTCCTTCTCAGAGAGTTAGCCAGTTCCACGGCTCCTCGGGCACAGAGCTCACTTCCTGGCCTTCTTGGATTTAAGTGTGGCCCTATGACTAAATTACAGCCCATAAGATGTTCCATTTTCAGGTCATGTCCTTGAAGAATGAAGGTGCTCTGCCTCCACACCTTCTTTCCCTTCCCTATAAGCCACACCATGTGGTGAGGACTTCGAGGACATGAAGAAAAACACCTCCTCAGGAATGGCAGACTGACATGATGTAAGGAATGTGGGTCCTGAACGGCCAAATGCAGCAAATCTGCCTACATGCCATGAACTATCCACCCACTTCTGAACTATCATGTGACATCATTATCTTTCTTGTCTGAGCCAGTGTTTTTCACTCTTTTTGTTATGGTAGTTTAACCTATACACTAACCAATGTAACCTATTACTTTGGAAAATTATCACGTAGTCCTTACCTTTACTAAATAGTAAACCAAAAAGGCATAATTTGTTTTTTGTTTGTTTTAGAGACAATGTCTGGTTCTGTCACTCATACTGAAGTGCAATGACATCATCATAGCTCACTGCAACCTCAAACTCCTAGGCTCAAGCAATCCTCCAGTTTCAGCCTCCCAAGGATTCAGACTACGGCATGTACCCTCATGCCCAACTATTTTAATTTTTTGTAGTGATGGTCTCAGTATGTTCCTTAGAGTGGTCTCTTAACTCCTGATCTCCAGCAATCTTCCCCCCTTAGCCTACCGAAGTGCTGGTGTGACAGGTGTGAGTCGTGTGTTCAGTCCAAAAAGGCAGGGACAGTCTTAACATACCAAAAAATGGCACAGTACAAAATCGATTAAGCATGACTTTAATAATCATAACAAAGTAAACATTTGCTTGATTTTAACTCCTTCTGCCAAAATATCAATAGTATAAAGAGATTTTTTTTTAAGTCACCAACCACAAAAATATAGAGAAGGGGACAAAACACAATAGCATAGAAATATACAAAGCTAGAAAGGAAGTAAATGGAAGAACAGGAAAGGATGTGTCAAATCGGAAAAAGCTAAATCCTAAATATGCCTGAGCAAACTGTGAAGCTACCTAATTGTATACCTGAAAACCACCTAAATGCCTAGGAGTCAATAGCAGTGGGTGTCTCGGGAAGTGACGAAGAAAATACATTGACAAAAATGTAAAGTAAAGAGGACTGGTTTAAAGTTCACATAAGAAGCAACACATCCAAATCACTTTCATCACTATTTTGGGCAACTGTCCCTGTTCCTCCACTACCCTACTATGCCGGGGCTTATTTGTTAGAGAGGGCCTCTGGTCTGGAAGGCACCAGCAACAGCTGAGGGCAAATGTCAGCCACTGTAAACAGAGCGCTGGGAAACGCTTAAACACTAAGGGAAACGCTTAAACACTAAGCCCTGAAACCTTCAAGCTCCTCCCACACTTGGCTCCCAGCAAGAACTTTACCTAAGAGCAGAGGATTAAAAGATTCTTTTCTGGGAAATTTAATCATAGATCAAAAAGAAAGCTTTGAAAATATTTCCTCAAAGAACCAGCAAAGCAGCATTAGGACTTCAACTGACAAACCCCACTCACCAAATCTACCTGTGAAATTGTGAAGAAAAAGAACTGGTTTATCCATTTCATTCTAGAGCTGCCCTTCTACAACCTCATCGTTTCATTACAAACACTACAAAATGTTTCCTTACTCTTGGAAACTACTATATTGCAACTACCCTTGAATTTCTTCCTAATCTCTTCGAATGGGCCTAACGTTTTCAAACCTTTATGGTAGATTTTTTCTGTGTTACATGGTATAATACTGAGCACTGGACCAATCCTAATATCCTCAGCAGCATCATCGTACACAGAGCTGCACCAAGTTACAGCCATGTGACACCTACTAGACAACTGTCAATTATTCCCAGTTACAACATGTCTGTCCAGTGCAGAGCTTCCCTCACGCAGGACTACAGATACTCCCTTTCAGACCAGGCTAGACTCAAGAACACAAAACAAAGAGGAAACAGTGAGAAACTTTAAGGACACGGAAAACTACAGGTGAAAGAAAACAAAATCTTTCAGCAAACTTGGTGAAAACGGAGAGAGAAAAAAGAAAAAGAATTTCATATTAGTTTTGCTGTCGTATTTCACACTGCAAAAGCACAGCTACAGTGTGGAAGTACTTAGCTGAGATGGAAAAGGGTCAAAGCTGAGGGTGGAAGACGCAAACAGAACTGTGTTCTGACAGACTGCCTCCGTCAGAACACGATCAGGTTGGAACTACTGTGTGATGGTTCCAAGAACGTATTCCCTACAGATAAGGAGAGAGGGGACACTGTTCAGCAAGACCAGCACAGTCTTTCTGAAGTAAATACTAAAAACATCAGCTAAGAGTTCAAAGTGGTTTCCCGTGGTGTAAGAGAGAAGCGATAGGAGAGGTGAGGCCACCACTGATCTTCAGGACAAATCTTGGAAGACTTACTTTTCCTCTTCCAACCATATTCATGTATAATTCTGATAAAAATTAAAAAGCTAAATTGGAATAAAATATTTCTTTACAAATGTTCCCATTACTAATAATAAGCCAAAGCAATGGGTTTTTATTGATGGCAACTTACTATAACTTTGACTCTTGGTCAGATTCTCAGTTTTGGGACATAACTTTTTACATAAAAGAATTCTTTTTGCTTTTCTATCATCCTTCGCATCAAGCACCCAAAAGTTTTCCTCCTAGGGCATTCATTCTATTTTCTTTTCTCCATTTTTTTCTACCCCAAAGCTGAGGATCTATGATTTTTAGGAACTTTTCACTCTAGAAAAAAAGAGAGTGGGAGTGGTCCAAAGGCGCAACAAAAAATACAGACTTTTCTTACTGGGAGAGGTTCAGTAAAGCAACACTTATCTACTTTCCAGAGTTTCTTTAAAAAATATTATTTTCCCTTTTGGTTTATTGACAAGCATGGAAAATATTTGCATTTACCACACAGAAGCCAATGTCAGTTAATTACTAGTGACTAAATAAAGTTTACACTGAAAGTTTTTAATAATAAAGATTAAACATGCTTAAAATCATTTATTGAGGGAAAATAGTAATAAATGCTCTTTAAAGCATTGATTCTTTCTTACTATAGCTGGCTTCCAGTTGGTAAATGATAAAGAAAAAACAACTAACATGGAAATATTTAGTGTTTTACTAAAACTACAAAATAAGGTATGTCAAAATGTTTCTGCAGTCCATACTCAGTAGTTATATACTAGTTATATAACTTCAGTGGCCATGGAGGAAAAATATTTTCCCTTAATGATACCTATCGCTTAGAAGCCTACAAAATGAGAGACCTCCGAAACTTTCATAACATTTTTCTAAAGCAAATGGTAATTTTCCTCTTGTACAATTTGGGCTTTATATAAAAAAGCTGCCCAAGTTAAACTAAAACAAAACATAATATTCTATGCTCTTAGCGAACTTTCGGTAATCTACCAGCATATAAAAACCCTGCTGAACAATAACATAAGAAATGATTGGCCAACTGAAAGAAAAGGCTTCCAAGGCCATCATCTGTATCACTTACCTAAAGTTCTTGACGTGGTCTTCCACCCCAGAGAGACGAATCGAATGCTGCAGTGCGTTCAGGTAAGTCAGGGCCTGAGTGGAGGATCCCCAGTTCACATCTGTGGGAAGACCACGTGCAGGAAGTGAAAAACCAGTCATCACCCATTGGAGACGCAGAGAATTAACACATGCCGGCATACTGAAAAATTCAACTGCTAAAATATAGTTCTTACAACTTTCAGAGTTCAGATACATAGCATGACATTAAGACTATGATGATGTAAACTATAATTCCCTTAAGGAAAACGTCTAATTTAGAAAAGACAGAGATGAGAGTGCTGCAGACATACTATGCATAAAACTTAAAAGAGTCTTTTACCAGTAAGGGAAAAATATTTTTTTTTTTTTTTGAGACAGAGCCTCAAACTGTCACCCTGGATAGAGTGCTGTGGCATCACAGCTCACAGCAATCTCCAATTCCTGGCCTAGAGCAAGTCTCCTGCCTCCGCCTCCCAAGTAGCTGGGACTACAGTGCCCACCACAACGCCCGGCCATTTTTGGTTGCAGCCGTCATTGTTGTTTGGCGGGCCTGGGCCGGATTCGAACCCGCCAGCTCAGGTGTACGGGGCTGGTGCCTTAGCCTGTTGAGCCACAGGCGCCGAGCCGGTAAGGGAAAAATTTTTAAATTACTGTGAGAGCTCTGGCTGCTAAGAAGTACTTAACTGTTTAGGTTATTTGAACAGAAATATTTTCCTATTGAATAAACGACTTGGACATAAAATGATTTTAGACATTTGTTTATTTATAAAAATAGGTATGCTGAAGAAATAATTGCTTCTAAACTGTTTTGTCCATTTCATTCCTACAGCTACCACTCTAATCCAAAACCTCACCATTTCATATCTGGAATGTTTCCTCACTGTTTGAAACTACTATATTGCAACTCTTCTTATAATCTCCTCCTAACATTTTCTAATAGACTCAAACTTTACACATCTTAATTGTCAGATTTTTTTCTGTGTTGCTTGTTACAACCCGGAATACTGGACCAATCCTAATATACTCTAGCATCATTACCTGACGTAGAAATGCACAAAATTTTATCAATATGACAGATCCTAGGTAATCATCAATTATTCCCAGTTAAAAGGTGTTTGGCCAACTTTTCCTACTGCACAGGAACCTAATGGGAAAGATCCTATGTTTTCTATGTATTTATGAATTTACTGAATAACTATGTATTTATTGAATTCCATAGTACTATAGTTCTAAGATCATAGTAAGTTACATGTATGCTTGACAGGCTACAGATAATACAATACTGTACATCAGAAACATTTAAAAGAATAATTTTTAAATATATTAACTGTAAAAGGTTAATTATACAAATTATTTTTTGACAAATAAAATGAGTTAATTTTAATTTATACATGGTAGATAATAATGGGATTTCATATGAATAGAAAGTCTTTTAGTAATAGTTTCATTAAAACTACATGTATTTAGGGTGGGGCTCTTAGCTCAATGGGTAGGGTGCCAGCCACAAACTCCAGAGCTGGAGGGTTTGAACCCAGCCCCGGCCTGCTAAAAACAAAAAGCAAACCATCAAAAAAAACTACATGTATTTGGGAAAGAACAACAAAAAATCTACATGTATTCAGAAACAAAGTATTTTAGATTATACAAGAAGTAGTTTTCAAATATACATTCTTATGCTTAAATATGAACAGTAACAAAGAACATCTAAGTGTTTTCTAGCTTGAAATACTAAACAGAAAAGGTTACTGACCTGGTTTTTTGTAGGTAACATAAATGTACAGCCCAAGGACTATCACATATGTTAGCAATGCAGCCGACCAGTTAATGACAAACATCACTATGCAACAAAGAATTGCTCCAATAAGTGATATCCACATGTTGTAGTATTTGAACGCAGGACGCCATCCTAACAATAACAAATAAATGGATAAGTAAGAGTCACTGAGGACATCTCCTGTGCTATCTACAATGGCGCATATGTAGTCACAAAATAACTTCTCTAGGGCTGCCACACTGAGAGAGGGCTTTAAGCATGAAGCATAAGCCTAACATCTAACAGTAAAGTCAAACGGCATTACTGACCACAATTAAACTTCATGATTCTTTTGAGACGGAGTAGCACTATGTTGCCCAGGGTAGAGTGTCATGGTGATGGCCTAGCTATCAGCAACCTTAAATTCCTGGGTTCAAGTGAGTCTCCTGCTTCGCATTCTGAGTACCTGGGACTACAGGCACCCACCACAATGTTCAGCTAATTCTGTCTAGAGATAGGGTCTCATCCTTGCTCAGGCTGTTCTGAACTCCTGAACTCAAGAGATTTTCCTGCCCTGGCCCCCAGGGTGCTAGAATTATAGGTGTGAGCCACCACACTCGGCCTGATTTCCACTGATTCTTGACAGCCATGGAGAAGTCACATCAATTCCACATTACTGTATCTTAACAGTTCTGTATACAATAAACTCTTTATAAAAAAGTCAATCAGCCTTTCGTAGTGAATGCTAAAAACTACAGATGGTTTTTAAAAAAGAAAGGCTGAAAACTGAGTCCTTAACAGTCTTTTCTTTCTGGTTTTTACCATTTTATAATGAATATAGAAAACATTTCCAACAAAGTATTAATGAAAATCATTAAAAACTCACCAACTAGCTAGAAAAACTAAGAGTTGACTGTAGAAACACCTACTTCCCCATTTTGTAACATAGTTATGAACTAAGCTCACGCTAAAATATATTGAAGATTGTGCTTTTAAATTTTCCACAGCCAAAAATATTTTTAAAGATCACTTGGGTACAATTTATATATTTACCGAGGACGACATAGTGAGACTCTTGTCTCAAAAAAAGAAAAAAATTTGTGGGCAGTGCCTGTGGCTCAGTGATCATTACCTATACAGTATAAGGTACAACGCTCGGGTGATGGATGTACCAAAGGCCTAGACTCCACCACTATACCATACATGTGTATACATTCGTAAAACTTAACTGGTACTCTACATTTATGAAAATTTAAAATTAAAAAATAATTAAAAAGTGGTGAATCATTAGCAATTTCCTAAGGGTTGATCTAATAAGCCTAAATTATCACTCATAAATTATTTTTTGGAATAAAAAAATACAAGTAATCAGTACACATCTAATAAATAAGTTTATTTAAAGTTGAATAGATCCTCAAGTAACTCATAAGTATAATAAAAAGTTCCTTTGTAGATCTTATCCACTCAATAATAAAGCTCTAGTAATACTATACTAAAAAACATTTGTAAAGTAAAAACTGAAGCTAAAGTGTTTGTGTCCAGAGTTCCCACACTTCATCTTTCCTGTTATGAAAGACTTTTAGATCCTTAAAAGGAACAATGGTTTTGTTCCTTCAGTTTCTTCCTTAGTTCCCAACTATTGTGACAGTTTATAATAAAGAACTTACACTCTTTTTCAGTTGATAGAGACCTTTGTTAGAATTCTACAGAACTGATTTTGTTACAAACGTTTGAGGACAGGCTAATTATTGTAATAATATTCTTAGAATTGAAAACAGAAATCTGCTAAATAAACAGTAAATACCAGTCCAGAAAAAACGGTAAAATAATTCTTTCACATTGTTAGAATTAGAGATTAATGCTACCTTAAAATTCTTCAAAGACAAGAAACAATATTAGCAGTGAACATCATGAAAGAGATCTTTGAAGTCTCAATTTGATTTGATTGTAAAGGCAGACTTAGGATTAACTAGCTAATCCCATATATAGCACCTTTTAAAATGTGCAGAGCTTTTATTTTCTCTTAAATCAAAAGCAGCGATATATTTACAACACTTAAAAAAATGTAAAATCACCTGGAGATTTTGCAAGTGATGCATGGAATACCGAAAAGTTAATCAGCGCGTACGACGCAAGGAAGAAGTTAGAGATGATCGGAGCAATAACATTCAGTTCAGCTGTAAAGAAAAGGGAGGCAGATTTATCGCTGTACCAGATATGTTAACTTTTTTAAATTATGAAATACTCCAAACTTTTAGTTAATAGCATAACACCCCTACGAGATCTGACAATTAAGTTTGCAAACTTGCCACTGTGCGCTTACATTGGCTGCAGTGTCCAAACGGCCTGGTAAGGGTTCTGAACTTCGGAACATCGGGCTCACAGCTGTGTTTATGCCAGCACTTGGTGGTATCTTGTGAGTGGTGCGCATTATTGCTGTGGTGTGTTTTTGCATGCTATTGTAAGAATGTTAGGGCTTGAATTAGACAATGAAAAAACATTAAATTTCTTGTTAAACTTGACAAGAATGAAAGTGAACTCAGACATATTATTAGTCCAAGTTCATGGGAATAACACCAGGAAGAAAACAGCAATGTATTCATGGATTAAATATTTTTCTGAGGGAGAGAAAGTGTCACTGATGAAGAGAGTTCAGCGTGTCCCAGAACAAGTAGAACTGATGAAAACAATGCAAAAATTCATCCAATTGTGTGTCAAAGTCATCATCTGACTTTAAGAAGCATAGCAAACCAAGTTAACATTGATAGAGAAACAGCTAAGAACATCTTAACTGAAAATCTTGGCATGAGAAAGGTGTTTGCAAAAATGGTCCCAAAGGAGCTCACCAGTGCACAAAAGCAAGGCAGAGTCAAAATTTGCCAGGACCTTTTAGAGAGGCAAGACGATGTTTTAGACCCTGTTATCGCTGGTGACAAAACATGGGTATACCAATACCACCCTGAAACAAAGCATCAAAGTGCACAGTGGAAGTCAACAGTTCTCCAGGACCAAGAAAGTTCCGTGAGACCAAATCAAGAGTAAAAACCATGTTGCTAACCTTTTTTGATAGTAGAAGGATTATTCATGGTTAATTATACCAATTGGATAGTTAAAAAAGTTACTATTGGAAGTGCTGAAAAAGCTGTGTGAAAAAGTTAGATGAAAATGACCTGAATTTTCTGCCAGCAATACATGGCTCTTGTAAACCAGCTCAGATGGCTCTGCGAGGGAGTTTGCAGCCAGAAAACAAATAATTATGTTGGAACACCCTCCCTACTCACCTGATATGACCACCAATGACTTTTTTCTTCATCCAAAGACAAAGGAAATATTAAAAGGAAAACATTCTGATGACATTCAGGATATTAAGGGTAAGATACCAACAGCTCTGATGGCCATTCCAGAAAAAGTTCCAAATTTGCTTTGAAGGGTGGCCTAAGCACTGGCATCAGTGCACAGCTTCCCCTAGGGAGTTCCTAGAAGGTGACTGCAGTGACATTCAGCAATGAGGGATGTGGCACTTCTTCTAGAACAAGTTTGCAAACTTATTTGTCAGGCCTCATAAATCTCCTTCATACACTTAATATTTACCTTTTGCCAAATATGCTTCTTATACATTATTTTTCAGAAATTAAACTGTATGTATACCATTGAAATTTCCTTTATAGCTCACTAGGCCAAACTTGGCATATTCTGTCCAATTATATTACACAGTTTTATTATTTATATTTGGTCTATATGCATTATATAGTACTTTTCGGATGTTTTAAAAGTCACATAAATAATCTCTTATATGCATCATTCTGCAGTTTAATCTTTTACATTTATTACATTTGAAAGTCAGCATAATGATATATGAAAATCAGATTCCTTCATTTTTTACTGCTGCATATTATTCTGCAATTTCATTCTTCTATGGATTTAGGTTGCTTCCATTTTTCACTATTATAATTAATGACCCGGACACATTCTTGACATGGCTCTTGAGACATATACACAAGTTTCTGCAAGGTACATACCTAGAATAGGAAGTGCTAGATCACAGGAAACTTGACTAGATATTGTTCTCCCAAAGTAGCTGCCCCAAATACACAATTCCCAGCATCACATGAGAGTTAGTTCCCAGAGCCCTGCAACACCCAGTGGTGTCAGCCCTTTTTTTTTTTTTTTTTTGAGACAGAGCCTCAAGCTGTCACTCTGGATAGAGTGCTGAGACATCTCAGCTCACAGCAACCTCCAATTCCTAGGCTCAAGCGAGTCTCTTGCCTCAGCCTCCCAAGTAGCTGGAACTACAGGCACCCACCACAATGCTGGGCCATTTTTTGGTTGCAGCCATCATTGTTGTTTGGCGGGCCCAGGCTGCATTCAAACCCGCCAGCTCAGGTGTACAGTGCTGGCGCCTTAGCCCGTTGAGCCACAGGTTCCGAGCCATGTCAGCCTTTCAATAGCAATTCATCTCAGGACTTAGACAAAATTCTTTAAAAGTCTAACATCTTTCTTTAGTAGTGGAAGACTCACTGGACCTCACTTTTGCTCAGAGCCAAAAAGTTCTAAAATAGACCAGCAAAGGCACTGCCTTCATGGGGAACCCTGGAATCCTTCCTCTTACGGTTGTTACCATATTTACTTTAGGGACAAGAACATGGGTATTCTGTTTAGCCCCAACGGGTACTTAGTGATGGCAATAATTTTAGCATATATACAGAGAGTGCTGTTATTTAGTGCTTTATAAATATGCTCTCATCTAACTAGAAAAAAACTTAGTATACTAACTCAAGTAATATTTTATTGATAATAATTCAATGTTTAGAGCTAATACTATATATGCACCAAAATCTACATTAATACATCTTTTATATAACTAACCAATTAAGATGAATCCAAGTGCAATTAAGAATGTTAAAATGTAGCCACGCAGAGGTTCATTATTTTTCCCATAACCTTTGGCAAACATCTGAAAAGCTGGGTAGATGTTGTCCTTACATAGAGCCTAGTGAGAAAATGCAAACATTAAAATGAGATGCATTAAAATTAGACATACAGATTTGCTTAGTTATAAGAAGTTAGTTGGGAATGGAACTCTAGTTTCTAATTCCTGGTCCTCTTTTTTTTCCCTGCCTCACACTACTTCATCTACCAACTATAAAGGAGATTCAAACATTTCAAATGTCAGAAGTGTAGCTGGTTTAGAATACTTCTGAAGTTTTTATCTGTCTTAGCAAATTCCCATATTGAAATTCACTTTTTTGTGTGTGAATGAGAAATCAGAAAAGCAGATATACAAATAAAATATTGTTAGAAATTTGGTTTGACATTATGCATGACCTACTTTAAGACAACTCCAAATCTAATAACAGATAAAAATCCTAATTATAAAATTTAACCACTTTACTTAAAACATTATTGTACAGTATTTCAAGAAATATGTTCTACACCTTTACTACTCTCACTGGCTATAAATATAACATTTAAAACAAGGCTTCAGAACCAACATTCTATTTCTTTGATTTAGTAACAAAAAGTAGTTCCTATCAACATCAGCTGTTTGTTTAATGCTCATTAAAGAAAGAAAATGTCTATTCTATTCAACATGTGGCATAAATTAGGCATTCAAATGTTTGTTAAATAAAATATTTAGGTTGACATCATGCTGACTGGGACACAGATAGTTTACTATTTCTGATTTAAGGTTTTAGAATGCACTAGTCTTTGAAAGACATCTTGAAAATTTACACTAAGTAGGTCATAAAAGCAAAAATCCATCATCACTTCTAAAAAGACAACTCAGACTATAACTTGACAGCAGGTAAATGCACACATTTATATAAATCTACACATTCACACACTTAAATTAAATATAGCTATCTTGATGTAAGTGCATACGTATTTATCATACACATACATATATATGTGGTTGACAGAAGCAAATTATTTAAAAATAGCAATAATCACAAATTGAAAAATATCACTTTAGTCTCCCCATTTAATAAAGCCAATTAACATGAAAATACTTACCTGAAATATTTTGGGAGCACTGACAAGGGAAGCTAATGCTGAAGAGAGAGTAGCTGAGAAGATACCTGCAGAAATTAATGGTGCAAATCCTGACACCATACTCATTACCTTAAATGAAAGAGACAGAAATTGAAAAGTCAGTCTCACAATTAAAAAAAAACGCACTATTATGAAGTTACGCCTTGATTATTCTGATGGAGGAGGCTATCGCTGGAGATAATTTGATAATAATAAACAACGACAACATGGTATGCACATCACAAATATCTAAAACAGATGTACTACTAGCCCTTATCTTAAAAAAAATTATTTTTCTTTTGTATGATTTCAAATGCACACAATGGCAGAAAGAAGAGTGCAATGGAAACTTCATCACCCAGTTTCAACAATGATCAGCGTGGGCCAATCCTTGCACTGTTTTAAAACAAGCCTCAAGATAGCATTTAATCCACCGCTGTTTCAATATGTATGTCTAACAGGTAAGAACTTTTGAATTTAAAATAACAACTGATTAACAGTACCACGAAGTCAGTTAGCATTCAAATTCCCGAACTGTCTCTCTTGTCTTAATCTTTTAAAAATAGTTTGTTCAAATCAGGACCAAATAAAGATTACATGTTATATTTAGTTGATGTTCCTCTTAAGTCTTTTTCAATCTACAGGTTCCTACTTCCTTTTATTATGTTTATGTCATTTTTCCTAAAGAGATCCCCCGCCCTGAAATTTGCTGACTGCGCCCCCATTGTATTGTACTGTTCCTCCCATCTCAGTATTTCTGGTAAACTGGCACTTAGATCTAGACAGTCAATCACACTGAGGTACAAGTTTTTGGTAAGAATATTGCACAGGTAGCATGATGTACTTCCATGAGCAAAGTTGTTTCTTTTTGTGGTGTTAAAACAGTAGTGTTAAGTTTTTAAGTCCTTATCTGTTAGTGCTAAACATGGAAATACTACCTGCTGAAAGGACAGCTAATAAGGCCTAGTAGGATCCGCCTGCAAAAGATCTGGGATATGGAAGTTACAAATAAAACAAAATTAGCCACGCACTGATAGCTGTAAGGCTGAGTAGGATGTACATCATGGTGCTGTCTCTGACTACGTGTTCAATACTTCCCTATGGAGGCTTTTTTTTTTTAATAACAAAAAAGAATTAATCAGTAAGATCATGAAAAGACAATCTGCTAAATCCAAACTACTGGACACAATGCAAAATAACTTGGCTGGACGGTTTAAAATGTCCATGTCACAAAGACCAAGACAGACTGGGAGCTCCCCTAGGTTAAAGGCCTTTGAAATGACATGATCACAAAATGCCATGTGTGTTCCTACACTGGATCCTGGACATGGGAAAAACTGCTATAAAGAACATTACTGAGACAAGTGAGAAAGTATAAATACAGACCATATATTTAAAGAAGAGCATTTCACCAACATTACATTTCTTAAATGAGATTAACTGTACTATGCTTACATAAAGTATCTGAAATCCTTCATCCTGATTGCCATGCCATGATGTCTGTAACTTTTTCTCATAGAAGTGAGAGAAATTCAGAGCAAATGGGGCAAAATATAACCAATTAATAAACTGAATGATGGATCACAGTCATTCATTGCACAGCCAACGCTGTATCTTGGATTTATCAAAATTAAGATGCAAGAGTTGTTTGGTGGCTTCAGGTGCTGTCAGCTTGATCAAGAGCGAGTGGTGTAATAAAAATCCCAGCAGTGAACCGTGATCACCACCTAGATTCTTTGCTTCCTTAGTGGATATTCACCTTTTATTTACATTGACGAAGAATGCGCCAACGGAGACCAAAGAGATGAAGAAATCAGGTTTTAAGTTACATCTATCACACACTTGATTATAATTTTCATAGTTGAAACCAGATGCAAAGCCAGCATCGGACATGATCCCTGCACAAGCCTGATTTCATGAGTCCATAAACTACCTTGTTGACTTGATGCCTTTCCCTCTACCTGCCAGTAAACAAGAACACATCTCTTAAGCGTTTTAACAAACATTAGGATACCTTCTAAGAGAAGACTGGGGGGAAAAATCATCTTGAAAAGATGATTTTCTATTCAGCTGTTTACTTCAGGAGTTGTATATATGCTACACATGTTTCATAATCACTATTTTTTCACAGTAAATAATGCTAGGTTAGTAACCCTTTCTTTAGAGATAGGGCCTGTAAAGGACAGGTAAGGTGAGCTGGGATAAAAATGAATATGCCCAATTTCTGCCACATATACTTACAAGATCATAAAAAATTATCATCTTTCTATAATGATTTCAAAGTCAAAGTAAACGCAAAGATAGGACACAAAGAAAAAAGTGGAGAACAGGGAATGAAATGCAAACTACCTTGATGTTTGATTAACATAGAACTGACACCATCGGCATTACGTGTAATTACAGCCTTTCAATTACCTTGGCGGGGAAGCAATTATGGTTTCCCTTCTTCCATCAGTTCCGAACTGAGGCAAAACGCTCCATGCTTAGCGTCTGGAAATTTTATTCTTTAGATTTGTTAGGTGTCCTATTTTCCAGTTAAATATTTACTCAATCTCTGCACTTCCCAACATTTAATGGGAAAACATGAGCAGCAAGGAGAATGATATCAAATGTAAATAACGGTAATGTTAGTGTTGTCCACAATATACAGGAGAAATGAAGATTTTAAAAGAAAGATGGTCTTGGCTCAGCGCCCATAGCCACATACAACAAGGCTGTCAGCTTCAAACCCAGCCCAGGCCAGCTAAGCAACGATGACAGCTGCAACAGAAAAATAGCCGGGTGTTCTGGAGGGCACCTACAGTCACAGCTACTTGGGAGGCTGAGATAAGAGAATCTCTTAAGCCCAAGAGTTGGAGGTTGCTGTGAGCTGTGACACCACAATACTCTACTAAGGGCGACACAGCAAGATTCTGTCTCAAAAAAAAAAGATGGTCTTGCTGGTAATACAGGGGAAAAGACGATAAAAAAAAGGTAGAAGACAACAAGTAAATAAAACGAATGGTGAAATTTTGTGTGTGTGTGGATAAAGGTGTTGAAAATGATTTGGAATTCAAGAAAATCTTGATGGAACTGGTCTACACGAATGCAGGCAAATTTGGACGTCAAAATAAAAAGCAGATGCATTCCAAGCAGAATGAAGCGCCAATAAAAGAAGAGACAAAGGTAAGCCCATGTCCGTGGACAACGCGTGCCACGCCTGGAGTCCAGGCTAAACAGAACGGGGCGGAAGGCGCGAGGGCTTTGACTGATACAACAGTGTTCACATTCTGTTTACTTGGCAATGCTTGAGTCAAGAGTTCAGAAGACATTACAATGGAGAAATACAGTAAGACACGTAAGACTACATTGAAAATTAAAAATTTAAGACTAACAAGATAGCCCAAATCACTGTATTCATTGAACCAGGAAAAGTCAACTATATGGAAAAAAACATCAAAAAGTGTGGCTGATACAGATATAATGAGATTCCAACTTACTCCTTAGTTTGGGTCTATTCACCATTCTTCATTTTCTAAACGACCAGGTATTTATATTTTTACAGAATTTTTCCCCATTTTGTATTGCTTTATAAAATATTTGTTAACAATTTATTTACTTAGATTAGGAAAGCAGCTTTACTTATACCAGATTCTTCTTTGCTTGAGTGAGTTTGTAACTAGACTTGACAAAAATACAACAAACAAAATTTTGTGTTTTAAGCAACACCAAAAAACTGACTGGCATCTTTAGTCACTGGGCAGAGACCGATGTTTGTGCCTTTCATACACAATATCAATGTCAGATTTGGCCTAAATCATTAGCTGGACATGAATACTTTCTTTCATTCCTACAATTTTTCCTAGTCTTGTGACTACAAAACAAACTTCTTTACAAAATTGGGTTCAATATTTGTTACCATTGAAAGTGCAGTGAATCGCTTGAAACTATACAATAGAAAGTAATGTTGTTATAATTTTCAGTTATAGAATTTTATTGTAAAACTTATATATTCTACATAAAATGAGTTCTAAATAAATTCTCAATTATTCTATTATATTTACATAATACTAAAAAAATATGGGGAGCCAAATATTTTAATTTTCATTTGGAATAAGAACCATATTTTTTATAATTTTACCAGAATATTTTGTTTTAATCTTCTGGATCTTTACCTTCGTGTTCTTCTTTCTACCATCCTAGGACTTAACTCTCAAAATTGTCATCCAAATTAATTTTTGTAAATTCTTTTCCCCTTATATAATCTTTTCTCAGTTTCTAAAATGCCATAAATTTTACAAACTACAACTTCATTTCACTTTTAGTATCTTAACAGAGGTAACAAAAGCAGATGCACTGCTTGTCTCCAGGACTTAAGAAGCTATGCCAACCTTCATACAGTCCATGTTTCAAAAGCTCATTAACTTTCAAATATCCACTTAGAATTAAATTCTGCTGTTAAAGGGTGGTTTTGTACTGCATGACTTTTTATGGGCCATATCTAACTAAATAACACTACTACTGATGCTGATCAACACTTTTTTAAAAGACTATTTATAAAACAATTACAAAGACAACCCTAATTAGAAAACTGAACTAATTCCAGTTAGTATCGATTTAAATTGCTCAAAATAAAAAGAAAATACTCAGGCATAAATGTAGCAAAATATGTACTGGATTCATAGGCTGAACTACAAAATGCTAATAACAACAACAAAATCCAAAAAGATATTAGTAAATGGAGAGACATACTATGTTCGTGGACTAGGAAATTCAACATAGTAAACATGTCAATTCTGTCCAAATTGATACACAAGTTGAATGCACTCCCTATCAAAATCCCAACGGGCCTTTTTAAAGACAAAAATATTTTAAAATTTTATATGGAAAGAAAAAAAAAACTAAACAATTTCGCGAAAGGATAAAGTGGGAGGAATTAAAATTTTTTGACCTCAACACTTATTATACAAGTACAGTCCATGAGAATGTTTGGTACTGGTGGAGGGACAGACATGAAGACCAGTGGACTAGAACAGGTGCCAGAAATGAGCCACACAAACACGACCATGTGAGAGGCTTCCTTCCTTTCCAAACAACATCTTTACAAACTACACACACACACACACACACACTAAATATATTATACTCTGTTATAAAAGTGTTACCCTCAGGGGCCCTTTGCTCTTCTTGAACAGCCTCAGATTTTATCCTTTTCTAGTCTTCTGTTGGCCCAATTAGTTATCCACGTTTGGGGGACGTATAAAGTAACAACAGTCCTCTTTTAGAAAGGTGCTCAACTTAGAAGTTACGGCTGTATTCTGAATAGTCAGATCTGATAGCTACCATAACCCCAGATAAATATAGAGTATCTGTATGAAATAAATTCACTGCTCACCTGGAAGTCGTTCATTAGGCCATAGGAACAACGATTGCTTTCACAAAATGAAAAGTCAAAGTTTAACTTGCAGGCCGCAGAAGTACAGTTCGTTAGCTCTGTTACGATAGTGTCGTTAATGTTCCCAGTGGCATCCCGAACAACACAAGAACCTAAAGCAGAAGTGACAATGAGAATAACAGAGCTAATATCTATATTCATTTCAGAATTACCCATATTCACAAAGAAATCAAAGTACTGACTACATATACACTCATTTATGATAGGATACACTGCATTTATAGTTAAGACGGCTTTAAATTTGGAAATCATGGTCCCTAATATTTACAAAGTGAAACAGAACCTTTCATAAAGAATAATATTTATTCATATACTCTTAAAAACCTTGTAAATATATTGTGGAAAATGGTATATTAGCAAATCTTTCTCCTGGTCCATTTGGTTAAAATGTCCTTAAGTAAGTATGAAAATACTGTATTAAGCAATGGTGGTAATGTTTTCCTATGCTCCAAATATTTTCTATAAGAAATATGGCCAAAAATCAGACTTCACGTTTTCTCTTGAAAGAAAACTTTAATATTAATGAATTGTAATTCTATTTAAGCCTCTGTCTCAAACATGATTACCCTGACAATAAGAAAATATACGGTATCTAAGATTTTCTTAAAAATAATAAAGTATCTGAGATTTTCTGAAAAATAAGAAAAGGAAGTCACGCAGTAACTATGTATAGATGAAAAGATTAACCATGTACTTATAATATTTTTGCTCACTATTTAAAAGTTGGATGATAATGTACTAATTAGAAAATGCTCTCCGTTTGAATAAAATAAAAAATTTCTACGATACATTATTTTTAAAATTACTTGCATTGCCTGGACATGGTAATCCCAGCACTTGGGAGGCCGACGTGGGTGGCCTGTCTGAGCTCACGTGTTCAAGCAAGAACCTGCTTAAGAGCGAGACCTCATCTCTAAAAAAAGACCCAGGCGTTGTGGCGGGCGGCGGTAGTCCCAGCTACTGGGAGGCTGAGGCAAGAGAATCACTTGAAACCAAGAGTTTGAGGTTGCTGTGAGCTAAGATGCCACGGCACTCTATCAAGGGTGACCAAGTGAGATTCTAACTCAAAAAAAAAAGGAAAAAAATTACTTGAATAACCACTTCATTATATGTTATATGTATAACACATAATGTACAACTAACAGTAATTACCAGTCCTTACACTTCGTATCTTTTTATTTTCTGAAATGCTTTAACAGTATTATTTCATCATATATCAGGTAAAGAAAGATTCTAGGCATTGTAGAAAAAAGCCTGAATGAACAGAAAACCAAGTTTGAAAGAGAGAATATTTTAATGACTGCACAGACTACATGTAGTTCTTCATTTTTTTTTTAAATATTAAACAGCTTTATTAAGGCATAATTTACATACATTTGATTGAACTTTTTGCATGTGTTAGGTGATTTTTTTTTTTTTTTTTGAGACAGAGCCTCAAGCTGTCACCCTGGATAGAGTGCTGTGGCATCACAGCTCACAGCAACCTCCAATTCCTGGGCTCAAGTGAGTCTCTTGCCTCTGCCTCCCAAGTAGCTGGGACTGCAGGGTGCCCGCCACAACGCCCGGCCATTTTTTGGTTAAAGCCATCATTGTTGTTTGGCGGGCCCGGGCTGGATTCGAACTCGCCAGCTCAGGTGTACGTGGCTGGCGCCTTAGCCTGTTGAGCCACAGGCGCCGAGCACAGTTCTTCATTTTCCAATTCCTTCATCTGCCTTTCA
>CAUYRH010124677.1:0-24911 GCA_963574655.1 Perodicticus potto | reverse complement strand
GGTTCAAATCCAGCCCCGGCCTGCCAAACAACAATGACGGCTGCAACCAAAAAATGGCTGGGCATTGTGGCGGGCGCCTGTAGTCCCAGCTACTTGGGAGGCGGAGGCAGGAGACTCGCTTGAGCCCAGGAATTGGAGGTTACTGTGAGCTGTGATGCTACAGCACTCTACCCAGGGTGATAGCTTGAGGCTCTGTCTCAAAAACAAAAACAACAAAAAAAACATTTTAAGCAAGCCATTATGATATACTTTCAACATCAGTTCCTGCCCCCTCTCCTTCATAAGATTTCTCCTGACCGTCTCTTTGTTGTGCTGCCTTCTAATGTGTCCTTTCCCTGTCACTGGTTTGGGTTCCTGTTAACCATAGTTGGGATCGTTCTTCTGTGGGGCGTCTCAGCTCCTCTGGTGCTGGTGACCTGCTGGGTGTATAGCCAGGTCTGTCTGTTACTGCCTTTGTGCAAGGCCAAGAGTGCTGGACTACAGTGGTGTTATGCTGGGCAGAGATGTAGGTGGGCTTCCTGCACCCCTCACAAAGACCTACTCAGCTAGTGCTACTTTCTTTTCTCTCACAGGTTGGGACAAACATTCCTATGGCTACCATGGCGATGATGGGCATTCCTTCTGCTCTTCAGGGACTGGCCAGCCGTATGGTCCCACATTCACCACAGGAGATGTAATCGGCTGTTGTGTCAACCTCATCAATGGCACCTGCTTCTACACCAAGAATGGCCACAGCCTTGGTGGGTGCATGGGGGACCTTGGAGGATCTGCCCTATGGAGCCACTTTGGTTGGTGAGAGGCTCGGAACAGGTCTTAAAGTCAAAGCAGTGTCACAGAGCCTCTGCTGAGCTCTGGGGAACTGTAGCCATTTCCAGGCTTTGAAGCTCTTTAAGGTGAATGGAGGGTAGCATGGGCTTGCCCTTTGTCAGTCCATTCATTGGACTGACAAAGCCCAGAGTGGGTGCTGAGAGTACAGCAGTGTCCTGGTCATGATCCTGCCCTTTTGGCGGTTGTGGGAGCAGGGTTTGGTGGTAGGGGAGAAGTTTGAGGGGCCCAAGTACATAGTTGACAGTGATGGTGGTTTGCATACCTGTTAGCTGGCCAATACTTTGATCCAGTCTGATCAGGATGCAGCTTGGAACAGCAGTGAGGGCTATACTAGTGCAGGAGGGAAACAGGCTGGAGTCAGACAGCATCAGAGGTCCTCTGGGCTTTTTGTGATTAATAAGCAGCAACTTAGCTAGAATTACATATGAAAAAGTCTTTTTGGTGACACCATGGAAGATAGACCCAGAGTAAAGACCAGGGGGAAGAGGCAGGTGGCCTGAGTTAAGATAGTGGGATGGGTGCAGGAAGTAAGAAACAGGCCTGACAAAAGTGTGTTTTCATGAAGTTATTGATTAAAAATACTGGAAGAGGCTGGGCACAGTGGCTTACATCTGTAATCCTAGCAATTTGGAAGTCTGAGGCATGAGGGTTGCTTGAAGCCAGGAATTTGACATCAGCCTGAGCAAATAGCAAGACCCTGTTTCTACCAAAAAAAATAAATAAGAAAAATGAAGGCTGACTGCAGTGGCCTACACCTGTAATCCTAGCACTCTGTGAGGTTGAGGTGAGAGGATCGCTTGAGGTCAGGAGTTGGAGACCAGCCTGAATAAGAATGAGACCCCATCTCTACCAAATAATAGAAAAAATTAGCTGGGTGTAATGGCACATGCCTATAGTCCCAGTTACTTGGGAAGCTAAGGCAGAAGGATCGCTTGAGCCCAGGAGTTCTAGGTTTCTGTGAGCACTACCTGACTGTACTCTACTTGAGTGACAGAGTGAGACTTTGTCTCAAAAAAAAAGGAAGAAGAAGAAAATTATCTGGGCATGTTGACATATGGCTTATAGCACCAGCTACTCTGTAGGATGAGGCTGGAGGGTCTCTGGAGCCCAGGAGTTTAAGGTTGCTGTGAGTTATGATGACACTATTGCACTCTAGCCATGGCTACAGAGCAAGGTGCTGTCTTTAAAAAAAAAAAAAATGGCCTAGCTCAGTGGCTCATGCCTGTAATCTTAACACTCTGGGAGACTGAGGCAGGCACTCTGGATTGAGCTTAGGAGTTTGAGACAAGCCTGAGCAACAGTGAGAGAGACCCCATTTTTACTAAAAACAGGAAAAAACTAGCTGAGTGTTGTGGCAAGTGCCCATAGCTACTTGGGAGGCTGAGGCAAAAGGATCCCTAGAACCCAGGAGTTTGAGTTTGCTGTGAGCTATGATGCCATGGCACTCCACCCAGGATAGAGTGAGACTCTGTCTCTAAAAAATTGATTAATTAATTAATTTAAAAAAATAAATAGGTGGCTCACTCCTGTAATCCTAGCACTCTGGGAGACCAAGGCAGTTGGATTGCCTGAGTTCGGGGGTTCAAGACCAGCTTGAGCAAAAACAAGACCCCGTCTCACTAAAAATAGAAAAACTGAGGCAAGAGGATTGCTTAAGCTCAAGAATCGGAGGTTGCTGTGAGCTATGATGCCATGGCACTCCACCCAGGGTGACAGCTCGAGACTCTGTCTCAAAAAACAAATAAATAAATAAAATAGAGGGACAAGGCTAAATTTGAGGCCTTTGGTAGACAGTTGAGGTTGTCCAGGAAGATACTAGCCATTTAAGAATCAGTGAGGTGGCTCGGCGCCTGTGGCTCAACGGGCTAAGGTGCCAGCTACGTGCCCCTGAGCTGGTGGGTTCGAATCCAACCCAGGCCCGCCAATCAAGGATGGCTGCAACCAAAAAATGGCCAGGCGTTGTGGCAGGCGCCTGTAATCCCAGCTACTTGGGAGGTGGAGGCAGGAGACTCGCTTGAGCCCAGGAATTGGAGGTTGCTGTGAGCCGTGATGCCACAGTACTCTATCTAGGGTGACAGCTTGAGGCACTGTCTCAAAAAAAAAAAAAAAAAAAAAGAGTGAGGCCAGCTGAGGTGGATCACGCCTATAATCCTAGCATTCTGGGAGACCAAGGCGGTTGGATCACTTGAGCTCAGGAGGTTTTTTTTTTTGTCTTTGGGTTTGTTTTGTTTTTTTTCCGCAGTTTTTGGCTGGAGCTGGGCTTAAATCTGTCACTCCCAGTATATGGGGCCGGCGCATATCTGCATACTGAACTCAGGCAATCCGGCTGGCGCATATCTGCATACTGAACTCAGGCAATCCTACTCCTTTCGTTTGAGCCACAGGCGCTGCTCTGAGCTCAGGAGTTTGAGACCAGCCTGAGCAAGATCATCTCTACTAAAAATAGGAAAACAGGCTGGGTGTTGTGGTGAGTGCCTGTAGTCCCAGCTACTCAGGAGGTTGAGACAAGAGGATCACCTGAGGCTCGGTGCCTGTGGCTCAACGGGCTAAGGTGCCAGCCATGTACACCTGAGCCTGGCGGGTTCGAAACCAGCCCGGGCCCGCCAAAAAATGGCCGGGCGTTGTGGCGGGCACCTGTAGTCCCAGCTACTTGGGAGGCGGAGGCAAGAGACTCACTTGAGCCCAGGAATTGGAGGTTGCTGTGAGCTGTGATGCCACAGCATTCTATCCAGGGTGACAGCTTGAGGCTCTGTCTCAAAAAAAAAAAAAAAGGAGCACCTGAGAGTTTGAGGGGTTGTTGTGAGCTAGGCTCAGGCCATGGCACTCTAGCCTGGGCAACACAGTAAGATTGTGTCTGAGAACAAAGAAACAAACAAAAGAATCATTTAGTTATATTAGCTTGAAACTCATGTTTTTGCATCTGGTGGTTTTTTTTTTGGACACAGAATATCACTCTGTCACCCTAGGTTAGACTACCCTAACATCATAGCTCACAGCAACCTCCAGCTCTTGGGCTCAAGGGATTCTCTTGCCTCAGCCTCTGGGGCAGCTAGGACTACAAGTGCCTACCACAATGTCCGGTTAGTTTTTCTGTTTTTAGTAGAGATGGAGTCTTGCTGTTGCTCGGGCTGGTCTCAAACTCCTGAGCTCAAGGGATTGAACCATACCAGTCTCCCAGAGTGCTAGAATTACAAGCATGAGCCACTGCGCCTGGCCTATGTTTTTCTATCTTGTTTACAAAGACATCATTGAGACTTTACTGAAAAATGTATTTGGTCTTGTCCCCTTTATTTTCTAGATTATGAAATTTATTGGAAAGACAATGATGTTGGAGTGACAAACTGTTTGATAAATCTTCTAATGTCCCTCTAATTTTTCACAAGTCATCTTATCAATAATGTGCTTCAGAATCTAACCCTGTCCCCTTGAGAGCAGCAGAATGACTTCTCTCATTCTGGTCTCTATGCTCCTTCCTCTGTCACAATGCCCTGTGTGCCACTGGTCGTTTATCTGTGCAATAATTAGTTGCATGCCATCTCTAGCTGGACTCAGAAGCCCTTCAGGGGCTGTTTCATTAGTCCTATTACAGGGCCTGGTTCCTGGGGCTCCAGAAAAACTCAGTGGAAGGAGGAAGTAAGGAGTGGATGGAGGCATGGCTGCATCTCACCCATAGCTGTCCCTGCACTGTTGGGGGTGTTTTCACACAGCTCTGTGGTCTCTCACGGGGCTTTATATTCTCATTCTCAGTGACTCCTGACATATGTGTGTTTGGCTCAGGGCGCTTCTTATCAGCAAGTTTGGCTGTCCCGTTTGCATCCTGGATCTTTGTCTAGACCTTTTTCCTGTGAAGCAAGTCAGATCTTGTCATCGCAATGGCCTTACAAAGATTCCTAGAGATCTGCAGGGCTGGGAGAGCAGTGTTGCCCTTGTCCAATGTGATAGGGGTTAGAGAAGCCTCTTTCCTAATTCTCCTAGAAGCACCTCAGAGCCTTGTCATCTTTCTTGCATGCCACCGTAAGGCAGAGCTGGCCAAGCTTGGGTAGGTCATCCCCTGGTTGGAAGTGTGACATTCGCCTCACTGTGCAGCACAACTGCAGCCAACTTGTACCTAGATCTCACAGTTTGTCAGGCAGCATTCACAGAATGTCTCATTTTCTCCTTTCTTCCTTGAGGTCAAGGGATTAGTATTATCCCCTTTTTTTCAGATGGGCTCAGAGGGTGGGGGGGTAACTTGCCAAAGGTCACACTGCAGGTAACTGATGGAGCCAGGACTCCCGCTTCTTCCAGGGTTCTGCAGGCCACTTCCATGAGCCTGGGAGTAAGTAGCATCCTGGCCACACTGAGATCCATGAGGGCACCTCCTAGGAAGACCTGGAAGGTGGACATTGAGGTTTCATCTTGGTTGCAGAGAAGCTTTCAGATTCCTTTTTGCCACCTTGTCACTTGTGCTAACTCTGCATATGGAGCTTAGAAGTGGCCTCAGGCAAGCAGACCATGTGGTTTATCAGCTTCCCTCACTGAAGAACAAAATAGCACAACAAAGACTACAAGCTGTCCCTTTGCACCTTCACTTTTTTCACCTATAAACTATTGTCAGAGACAGTATGCATCTTCCAAGGTTGTCCTAAGGATTAGATGATTCCTTTTAGGACACTCAGTCAGTCTAGTGCTCTGAACAGAGAAAGCAAAGCACGTGGTACACCCTGGCTGGCATGATTATGGCCCCAGTTTACTGGAAGCCCTATTGTCAGACTCTCATCTGTTCTATCTTGCTGAGTTTCACTTTCTTTTCTGGGTGGGAGTTAAAGGAGCAGCCTAGGGACCTCTAAGGTGTCAGCAGTTTGAAAATCTCTGAACACTCAGGGGCTTGTAAAAGATGTAAGATTTTATTTAAAACTGAGAAGGCTGTGAGTCCTTGGGAGAGCCTGTATTGGTCCTGAGTCATTTCTCAATCTGCAGATTGTGGATGCTCTTGAGCATGGGTGGGTATTCTGAAGCCCCTCTCCTACTCAGGCATGCTCATATATCTGGGGTCCTACTGCTTTCCACCACCCTCACTTCCAATTCAGGGCTAAGGTCCCTGGAAACACAGCCCGTTCTTTTGGCAGGAGAGCTTAGAGGGTACACAGGCATTATTAACCTGGGCTTTTCCAACTCAGAACCTCTGAGGACTCTGAATACACATGGTCTGGGAATGGGTAGCTGCCACACTCCTTGTGTCCACTTTTCTGTCAGCTTAAAGATGCCACTGGGACATCAGATTAGGAATGAAGCTAGCTCCGCCACTTCTGCTAGCTTTATGACTATTGGAAAATCATTTAACTTCTAAGCGTACTCTTCTCATTTGTAAAATGGGATGATGAAGTCTCCTTCCTAGAGTTGGTATGAGGATCAGATGAGGTGATGGAGAACGATCTGGCATATATGATAGGTTTCCATAATCAGGCCAGAAGGACCTCGGGGTAGATCATTTGGGTTTAGTTCTTCCTAGCAGATTTTTCTTGGGAGGGTGGAAGAACTATGGGCATACCTGAGCATCTGACTTCACTTCCAGCCAGGCCACTGTGCAAAGAGAAGGCCAGGGCCTAAAAAACTACTAGGCCTCTAGCAGTGTCTCCACCATGGACCTATGGAGGTGGAGGAGACCATGGGGCCAGCCCTGTCTAATGGCCTCATGACTGTTTCTTTCCCCCAACAGGTATAGCCTTCACAGATCTCCCGGTAAGTACTACTATTGGGTCCTCCCATCCTGGGCTGTTGAGGGTTGAGTGGGGTGGGGGCATGGTGGTACCTGCAAATGCAGGGTGTGGAGTCTGGCCCTTTCCCCAAGCAGGGATGTGTGCCGTGCTGTCAGCTTGAAGGTCCTAGTAGGGGGTTTCTGCTGGCCTTCCTCTCTCTCCAGCAGCAAGGCCTGGTCTGCCTACACGACTCTTAGCAGGTGACAGTAATTTGTGACATTTCCAAAGGCAGCTGTGGGGCTGGGGATAAGGTGGGGGGACTGAGGGTCACTTCAAGTCCCAGCTATTCTGAGCCAGCTCTGTGTAGCTTATAGTTAGTGAACTGGGGGGATGTGCAGAGTACAGGGAATTGTTCCTGAACTGTTAGGGAACCCAGTCCCTTGAGCGGTCCTTGAGAAATGCCAGTGCTTCAGGTGACCTAGTCTGCCACCATTTAGGGCACCCCAAGCTAGAGAGCTGAACTTTGTGAGATTTTCTCGTCTTGGAAAAGGATGAGGTTTCCTGCTTGCTTAGTTCAGGCCTCAACCCTGCCTCTAGCCATCCGCTACCTTCTATATCCCAGTCCTTCTATATTGTGAGTCCTCATGGGCCTTGTCACATGCAGGGCCTCAATCCAGAATGCCACAAGCCTGGCCTTCCTCTGTGTGCCCTGGCTGGGTTCTGGAAGGAAGGAAAGTTTGCTGACTCTGGTGCCTGTTTTGGGATTCTGAGTATCCCTGTGATGCCCTAGAAAATTCCCTGGTGATCTAAGGAAAATTAAAGCAGGAAGATTGCTTGAAGCCAGGAGTTTGAGACCAATCCGAGCAATATAGCAAGACGCTGTCTCTTAAAAAATGAAAAAAATTAGCCAGGCATGATGGTATGCCTAGAAGCTGAGGTGGGAGAATTCCTAGAGCCAGGAGTTCAAGGCTACAGTAAGCTGTGATTGTGTCACTGCAGTCCAGCCTGGGTAACAGAAAGGGGCTTCATCAGGAATGGCACTATGGGCTTTGATAGTCAGGACCTCCAGTCTGGCTTGTTGGAGGAGGTGGGCTTTGCCTTTGGTGTGGAGGATGGGAGGGAAAGGAAGGAGGTGAGAGGTCTTATAGGTGCAGAGCTCATGATGGACTGAACTCAGTGTGCAGGAAAAAGGCACAGGATTCTCAGGAATGACACATGGCCTGACAATGGGAGGTAAAGAGTGGGCTGGGGGGCCCTGGGAAGACAATCACAGTGACACTGGGAGGAGACTTTGAGGCTCTGGGTAGTAGCAGTGGGGAGCCACAGGAAGTACGGAGAGGGAGTGACTTGGCAAAAGATGGTCATGGCAGGGGATAGGTGGAAAGCAGGGAGGCCCACACCTCAATGTCCAGAAGACCCTCCCTTCAGGGAGCCTCTGACAGGAAGGGCAGTATCTTCTCCTTACCCTTTGTCAGCACAGGGGGTCCAAATCACTACTCCCTTTTGCCAGACTGTCCTCCCCTCCTTTCTTGAGTCACCCCATCCCTACCTGCCCCCCTCATATACCTCTTTTTTTATGGCAAAGGGATTATTGGCCCTGGATCTTTCTGAGAGGAGCCGTTACCCACCTTTGCAGCAGACCTTCATGGGCACATCGGCCGGGTCACGGAGCCCAGCCTGCCTCTATCGTCCTGGCTGAGTTCCAGAGGAGGATCTTGGGCCATGGGGACACAGTGGCCTCTGATGCAGGACAGGAGGCTCTCCGTATTGAGCCTTGCTTGTCTTTCTTTTGCTTTCTCCACTCTAGCTTTGGGGCATGATGTCTCTGGTAGGGAGGTGGGCAGAATGAAGCTTTGTCCTACCTCTTCCAGCCTTGCCACATCTCGCTTAGTGCTAGCACAACTGGCAGGAGCCAGGGAGGTGAGGCAAGGCCCTGCTGCCCTGCTGCCTCACTGCCCTCAGGGCCTGACTGACACTTTGTTCTCCTTAGGCCAACCTCTACCCCACTGTAGGCCTACAGACACCTGGGGAGATTGTGGATGCCAACTTCGGGCAGCAGCCCTTCCTGTTTGACATTGAGGACTACATGCGGGAGTGGCGTGCCAAGGTCCAGGGTACTGTCCACTGCTTTCCCATCAGTGCCCGGCTTGGGGAATGGCAAGCGGTGCTGCAAAAGTGAGTGCCCTCCTCCTGCCCTTATGCATCCCCATGACATCCCAGGGGCCTCACTCTCCTGTAGTGCTACAGGCTGCTCCTATGGACTCTAGTGTGTGGTAATCCTCTGGGAAGTAAGCCCTAGGTGATTTAGTCTGCTGTTTTCCTCTTCCTTGTCATCAGAGGGACAGTTCCCACTCAAACCTTTGCCTCTCCACCAGATTGGAAGCAGGGCTATATTCCTTTCCCAGGGTACTTTGCAAAGGATGTCTTATCATCTTGTCCTCTGGGGACTTTTTCCCTCACCATAGGGGATATCTATCATACCATGAATCTGGCCTGAGGCTACCTCACAGGCCTCAGCATCCAGCTAAGTCCCATTTATTTATGGTAGTGGTGGTGGGAAGAGAGCTGTTCCATAGGACTAGCCTACCTTGCTCCTTGGCTGATTAATTCCCAGACTATCCTGGAAGCCAGTGTTGCGTGTTGCTGAGACTCCCAAGGGAGGCCAGGGTTTGGTCTCTCTTCTGTTTGCTACCTGCAGGCCTGAATGAGGCAGTGACCCACTCTACTAGGAGGTAGGTGATAGCTTGGCTCCCAAGGGTGGGCAGGTGAGCTTAGGGGAAGGGCTGGGCTTCTGCTAGCCCTGTAAAGGAACCAAGGTGCATCCTTGGGTGGGGTTGGGGTACACACTGAGAATTCTTTGTGCAGCCTGCCTTTCTTGAGGGATTGATCATGAAGTAGGCCCCAAGAGTGGGTTGAGGCTGAGGCAAAGTAGTTAGACCCTCCCCAGTAAAAACAGCATTGCTACCTCTTGTTCCCAGTCCCCAGAGCAATCTCCTTCCTTGAAGAGCTAGGACGGTGCTAGTCCCTGCAGCAGGCTTGCTGGGATGGACAAGCAGAGGGATGGAGCTGCCCCAGACTGCCTGGGGGAGGAGTGATACTCTCAACTGTCAGGGCCTAGGCCCAGCACACATTTGTTTACATGTGTGTATCCATGTGCCTATATATATTCACATGTCACATTTGCCAAGACCTGCATAGTTTTGTGTTCTGTGGCTTCACCTAACTTCATTTTATGAATATTGATAATGACTGTTATCTCAGAGACAAATTTCCCACAGCCCGTTGGCTGACTTCCCCTAAAGAAAAGTCAAGGGAAAAGACTTGTTCATGTAGATAACCTCTTAGCATAAAGAATTTTTCATATTTATGATTGCTGGCCAGGCGCTGTGGCTCATGCCTGTAATCCTAGCACTCTGGGAGGCTGAGGCGGGTGGACTACCTGAGCTCATGAGTTCGAAACCAACCTGAGCCAGAGCAAGACTCCGTCTCTAAAAATTCCTGGGCATTGGGGTGGGCTCCTGTAGTACCAGCTACTTGGGAGGCTGAAGGCAAGGGAATCGCTTGAGCCCAAGAGTTTGAGATTGCTGTGAGCAATGATGCCACAGTACTCTACCAAGGACAACAAAGTGAGACTTTGTCTCAAAAAAAGATTGCTTTCTAGCCAGGCCTTGTGGTGGGCACTTGTAGACCCAGGTACTTGGGAGGCTGAGGCAAGAACTCCTAAGCCCAGGAGCTGGGGGTTACTGTGAGCTGTGATGCCACGGCACACTACCAGGGCGACAAAGTGAGACTCTGTCTCCAAAAAAAAAAAAAAAGATTGCTTTCTTGGTGTTCTTTTAAGAAGTGGAATTTTTTAATCAAAGGGACTGTACCTTTTGGTGGCATCTGATGTTCTTGTGGGCTCATATTCTTTGAAAAACTTTTGCCCTTATGTTTATAATAATCTAGCTGTGATAATTATTTAGAATATTATATATTATTTAGAACACATAACCTTATAATAAGTTGTATTTATTGAGGACTATATGTAGGAGTGGCGTGCCAAGGTCCAGGGAGTGAGGACCTGCATGTCTTACTTCCTGCCAGGCACTTTATTTGTATTGTCTTATTTATCCCTTAAAGCATGAGGAAGACACACACCTGTGTGTCATCTTATGCCTTCTACATGACAGCCCTTTGGATATTTATGTTTGGCAGTTACAGTAATAACATGAGACATCACTATGCACACACTGAGGAATTCGCTCCTGTGCACATCCGACAAAAGGCTCTTCCTTCTGCTGTACTTATATGAACACATGTACCAATGCTCAGCCAGCTGCAGATAGGGTTAAATGGCTGTTGGGTGTCAGGCTTCTCCAGGCCATTTCCCAAAGATTGTGTCCTGTTGGCCCTGCTGGTGCCTATCCCTACCTGGCGAAATCAGCCTGATCTTTTGGCTTCTTGGGCCCATGACTCATGGAGCATCATGGGATAACTTTGGGTTGTGAGTTAGCTCTTTGTCACTCTCTAGAGCCAGCACTGCTGAGGGCAGGTTCACCTGGGGAATTGGAATGATTCTGCTGGGTGCATGGGGCAGCCTGCAAGCTCCTTCCTATGTCTAAGGATGTGACCTACATCCTCACTATCTGGTCAGCTGCCAGACTGCGTTGGTTGCTGTTTCCAGAAGCTCTCATTGAGACCATTAGCTGTCTCGAGGCTTGCTGTAGTTTATAAGGAAGCAGTCATGTGTGCTTGTGTGTGTACTTTTGTTATCATATTCGCTTGCTTGTGGGCAGCATGTCCTACAGAAACTATAGCCACTTTTATGAGCTATGGGCACAGACGTGATCAGGACCTCCCCCCCTAATTGCGTGAGCATGGTGAGGGGGAGTTTTCAATTTTGTTTCAGCCCTTTTATTTTCCTTCTGTGAAAGTTGTACTTCTAATATGTGTTTGTGGAAGACTTAATGGGGAGGTAGTCTATCCCATCGAGTGGTCAGTGTAAAATGCAGTTCTTGAGTGTCACCTTGAGCTCTTCCTTTCTTCTAGCATGGTTTCATCTTACCTGGTGCACCATGGGTATTGTGCCACAGCCACAGCCTTTGCCCGAATGACTGAAACCCCAATTCAGGAAGAACAGGCGTCCATAAAGAACAGACAAAGTAAGGTTAATTCTCCTCTCCCCTTTCTGTACTTCACCTATCCCGAACTTTGTTTTCTGGCTCATGCTGACCCTGGTTAACCTGTAAGGATTCCATTCAGCTCTGGTCTTCATACTCTAGAGACCAACCTGCAGCCCCAGGGCCTGCTCTTGATTCCACCTTCAAGACAGCACTGCCCAGATGGACAGTCAGCAGCATGGCAACATCTCAGAGCAGCCTCAGTGCACACTCTGAAGGCCTGGCATAGGCCAGGTCCTGGCACAGTTGGACCCCCTTCCCTGTGTTTTTTTCCTTCCCCCTGAATCCTGGATTCCACTCAGCCTCCTGATCTTCTAGAAGGAGTATGTTTGGATCATGTTAGACTAGTGCCCTTTCTCTCCCATCAGTGACTTGGTCTTAGTAGTTCTGCTTGTCTCTAGCTGGAGAGAAGATTGAAGTGGTCAGACAGGGAGGCTGTGCTGGCTCCTCTCTGCTCCCCACCCTAACCCTGCCTTTACAGACAACACAGAGTCCTTCCTTGGCCAAAGGGAGTCTTCCCAGTATTGATACTGGCCTGTGTACTGTGTGTGTGGAGACTCTTTTGTGAATGGAGGGGTGTTAAGAAAGAGGAAAGAACCAAGCAAGGAGGAGGAGAGGAGAGTGAGGACGTGTGTGTCTGTGAGTGCCTGCGTTTCTCTGAGCCTGTCGTCTCTGTGTATGTGCATGTGTCTGTGTCTCCCAGAGAAGCTGCGCTCAGCCAGACAGATGGAAAGGGATCCCAGACTTGGGATCTACGCATGAGAGAACCTCACACCCTGAAGTCACGCCCAGAAGATACACCAGGCACCAGGGAAAGAGCAAGAAGGCAACAGCAAGATGCTGATGGCCTGAGAGGTGTCGACGTCAGAGGTGCCAGCGTGAGGAGGATGGCCTCCTTTCTCAGAAGGAGCATGTCCCTGAAGACTGCCACAACTTGGGCTCAGGCCCAGAAACCACTGTGCTCCCATTTTCACTCCCCTGTGAGGCCTGGAAAGAGAGAAGTCTGTCTGAAGAGAAGTCTCTCAGGCTACTAATCTGCCTGGGTGCCCGTCCCCAGATTCACGTTCCCGCAGCCAGAGTCCCTCTCTGCCCCCAGATGGTGGGAACTTACACCCTACAGCAGCAGGCCTCCAAACTCTCCCTCCTGCTTCTGGGATGAGCATCCTCCCTCTGTTTTCCCCTCTTATTCTTGAGGACTCTTGGCAAACACTTGGCAGAAGCCAGGGTCTGTTGTGGGGCTGGGCAGCAAGGTTCTTTTGTCAGCCTCTTCTGTGAGCATCTCAAGCTGGCAAGCACTCTGGGCCAGCCCATCTGACTCTTGGCCAGTTCCCGCTCCAATGCTGGCACATCCTAGCTAGCCATGTGGCTGTGAAGGAGGTCTGCAGCCCTCTCTCACTTGTCATGTTTTTGCTCCCCACAGAGATCCAGAAGCTGGTGCTGGAGGGCCGTGTGGGTGAGGCCATCGAGACCACCCAGCGCTTCTACCCGGGGCTGCTGGAGCACAACCCTAATCTACTCTTCATGCTCAAGTGAGTCTCAAGCACCCCCAGATTCCCCAGAGCCCAGCCCCTCTAAGCCTGTGGTGAGAACATCAGCCCAGGCAACACCCAGAGCATTGTCGCTCTGCTCCCTCCGCAGGTGCCGTCAGTTTGTGGAGATGGTGAATGGGACCGACAGTGAGGTCCGCAGCTTGAGCTCCCGAAGCCCTAAGTCCCAGGACAGCTACCCTGGCTCCCCCAGCCTCAGCCCCCGCCATGCCCCCAGTAGTTCCCACATGCACAGTACAGGTCAGCCACTCTCCAGAGGGTTCGGGAAGCACTGGTATGGAGAGGAGAGGCCACCCCCTTGCCCTTCCCTGGGCTGGGCTCAAGCCTCACTGCTGGATTGGGGGAAGGGAAATGGGACTACTATGGTTATTCCTTGGGGCCCCACTTGATGGCAAGCTGCTCCTCTTCTCTGACTGTCCTCTGGCTTCTAGGAGCAGACAGTCCCAGCTGTAGTAATGGCGTCACATCTACCAAGAGTAAACAGAATCGCAGTAAATACCCCGCACCCAGCTCCTCATCCTCGTCCTCATCCTCTTCGTCTTCCTCCTCCCCATCCTCCGTCAATTACTCTGAATCCAACTCAACAGACTCTACCAAGTCCCAGCCCCACAGCAGTACCAGTAACCAGGAGACCAGGTGCCCGTCCTGCTCTACTTCCTCTCTGCTTTCTGGCCTATGCCAGCTAGGCCCACTGCAGTCTTTACCCCTACCCCTGTACCAGGCAATGGCTCTGGTTTCTGGCCCTTCTCATGTTGTAGCTGCCACTTGCCCTTGCTTTGGCTTTCTCCAGAGGCACTGATACTGCCAAGCTGAGAATGTTGTCTCCTTCAAGAAGCCTTCTTCCTCTAAGAAGGCTGGACCTATCAGAATCCCCAGGATCTATACTGTGAAGGAGCCTTTCCTGGGTCTGGCTTATGGACAGCCAGGTTGGGCAGGCAGTGGGCCTAGGCTGCAGGCTGCAACTCCGGATGGCTTTCAGCGATCTCTAGGCATGCTTCTAGGCTACCTGGGTTTGGCTTCCAGCCAAGGCCATAGCAGTGCCCATCAGGGCCCATGGGGCCTAGTTATTGGGGATGAAGGGGATTTGTAGAAGAGATATGTCAAGTCAGGAGATGGCCAGGGAGTAGAGAATCACAGAGGCAACACTGGGACAAAGAGAGGGGATTTAGATGGCAGGCCCCTGGGATGGCTGATGTAGGAGTCAAGTGTTAGAGCATGGGAAGCTTGGGCTATCCTTTCATGCTCCTGGGAGCCCTTGATTTACTCACAGCAGCCCAGGGCTGAATCCTGAATGGAGGCCCAACTAGGCTGCCCCAACCATAGCCTCTTGGCCAACTCTCACTTCAACTCTTCTCCCCAGCGACAGTGAGATGGAGATGGAGGCAGAGCATTACCCCAATGGTGTGCTAGAAAGCATGTCCACACGTATCGTCAATGGCGCCTACAAACATGAGGACCTGCAGACAGATGAGTCCAGTATGGGTAAGGGCCATGCTCTAGAATGACTCAGCAATAGTCCCTGAGAGGGTGACATGCAGTCGAGATGCCTTCTTACCCTTGGGAGTGGGCTGAATGGGCAGGCTTTGGCAGCTTGAGAAGCTCTAGCCAGACCTGGTCTGCTGCCTCTTTAACCTACTGTACACAGGTCCTTGAGTGGCTCCAAATGTGTAAGAAGGTCCAGGTCTGTTGCTAAGACCAGGGCTTCTGTGTTTGAGGCTGGGGGCAGTTCGAGAGTGTGGGTCCCCTAAAGAGCACTGTGCATCTGTGCAGAGGGGGCAGCAGGGAGGGAAGGTGTCCACGTCCTGCCTGACCCTGAGGCTGTGTTGAGTGGACTATGGGCACTTCTGCTGTGGCTGCCCCATCTACCCTTGCTGCCCATGACAGAAGCTGCAGCCTTGAGTCCTTCCTGTCTCATCTCTCCCCACCCTTCCTAACGTGTTCTCCGCGGGGCCCTGGGTGCAGATGATGGGCATACTCGGCGGCAGCTCTGCGGGGGCAACCAGGCCGCCACAGAAAGGATTATCCTGTTTGGCCGTGAGTTGCAGGCACTGAGTGAGCAGTTGGGCCAGGAGTACGGCAAGAATTTGGCCCACACGGAGATGCTACAGGTACAGGACAAACCAAGCCCTCATACAGAGTAGCTTCCATTTGGTGCTGGGGGCAGGGTAGCTCTGGGAGGGTCCACAAGGCAGCACCAGCAGGACAGAGCAGGCTCCAATTGGGTCTGCAATGGGACATGGGGCATCTGGGTGTACCCTGTGCTCTACAGGTTTGGGGCAGGGTACAACTAACCTACCATGTTTTTCCAGTTTGTTTAGCTGCCACTGGGCACCATGTAGAGCACTGTCCCCTTCTGGAGCCATAGTGGGTATGTGGTGTGTGCCACAATCCTCTCAAAAGCACCCTGTCATTTAGGATGCCTTCAGTCTACTTGCCTACTCAGACCCCTGGAGCTGTCCAGTTGGCCAACAGCTCGACCCCATCCAGAGAGAACCTGTGTGCGCTGCCCTCAATAGCGCCATTTTAGGTGAGTAGATGTAACAAAAGCAGAAGCTAGCCCGTGAGTACCTGGGGTTATTCCTTCCCCCTTTCTCCCTGGGAAGAGCTGTTATTTGTCCAAATTGGGGCAGCAAGCTCTGCATTGGCCCTATCTGGTGGTTCACAGGACTCCTCAGCTCCCATAGCTGAACATAAACACTGACCTTCCTCTGTCCAACTGAGTTGGCTGGCTAGATCATTGTAGGTCTTAGGCCATGACTGTGGGCCCACGCCAATCCACAGCTCTCAAGAAAGCTAAGGTCCTCATGTTCTTGGCCTGACGGCAGGGCCATAGCCTGGTGGCTGAGACGCATTTAAACAGAGACACTGAACATTCTTGTTTCAAGAAATTCTGTCTACCCTCCCCACCTTCCACCATTATGGGAACTTTGACCTAGGCCCAAATCCTGGGTAGAGCAGTGACCAGGCCTGTCTTTCCTCTACAGAGTCTCAGAACCTGCCAAAGCAGCCACCTCTGATGCTCGCCCTGGGCCAGGCATCTGAATGTCTACGGCTCATGGCCCGAGCGGGCCTGGGATCTTGCTCCTTTGCCAGAGTCGATGACTACTTGCACTAGCTGACCATGCTCAGTGGCCCCACCTGGCTGTCCACCAGCCCCAGGGCTGGAGCAGTCCTGTCCTCCTTAGGCACCTGGCACAGGGACCTGGAAGCCATGGGCAGAGTCCACTCCTGCCTGGCCTTTTCCCCTCTTCTGTCCCTCCTTCCCTCCTTCCCTCCCTCCCGTCCTTCCTCCCTTCCTTCCTTCCTTCCTTCCTTCCCCCCACCCACCCTCAGTCTCTCTTTCTCTCTCTCTCTCTCCCCTTCACGTGCAGCGGCCTGTGACACAGTATTGGCTGGTTACTCTCATGTAGCGCCTTCTACTTTGAAAAGAGGGGTTTGTTTTGAGGAGGGATTGGGGTTTTTTAATCTTTTCTTTCTCCTGACTGAGCCACCAGTATTTATCTCTGGAGAGTTTGTGCTGAGCTGGTTTCTGCTAATTTAGTGATGAAGTCTATCCAAGTTGGTGATAGCTTATTATTTTCATAAGTAAAAAACAAAACGAGATTATATATATATAAATATATATATTAAAAAAAAGAAGACGCAGTATTTATCGTAGTGTTAGTGGTCCAGCACCTCTTGGGTGAGGCTGTCCAGATACCATGTTTTTATTTGAATACAACTCATTTAAAAAGAATCATCTCTGTCACCTCATGCAAGTGATTTGTTTATTTTAGGCTCCCCCTTTGTTGAGCTACAGGCCCAGCTGCAGCCTATGGAAGCCAAATAACTTTGGGTGGGGAGGGGCTATTTAGTGGTCAGGATCAGTCTTAGATGATTTTGCAGCATCCCAAGAGTGTGGGTCTCTAGGCCCCTGAGAACTATTCTAAGCAGAAAACTTCAGGGCCAAAGGTCTAGGGAAGTGACAGGTTGGCCCTGGGCCATATAGCAGAGCAAGGAGTAGAGGGTTCTTGGCCAGCACGCTATCTACCACTCTACCCCACCTCTCACTGCCTGTCTTGCTTTCCTCTCTTCCCTTTTAAATACCCTGTTTCCTTTGTGAAGATGGCCAAATAATTCATTTACTCTAAATTGATTGCCTGGAAACTACTTGCCTTCAACCCAAGAGCCGCTGTGTGTCAGGCTGCCAGAAAGAAGACTCCATTCCCAGGGCAGAGGTCTTTGAATACAGGGGCTGCTTTTTTCCTGCTTGGATCTTCACCGTCTCTGCACAGTTCTGAGGGAATTGATGCTTTCTGTTGAGAAGCTGGTACCTTGTGGAGGCAGTTTCTTGGGCTGCTGGTTCATGGAGTGGATGGAATCCTTGGTCCCCTAGGCCAGCTTTGCTGCCACTGTGCCAGGCAGCTTCCTGAAGCTGGGCCCCAGCCACTTCTAGAAAAGACTGTCAGGAGTATATGCTGGCCAGAGGATGGGACCCCACAAGCTGTACAGATGTCCTTCCAGCTGTTTCCAATGGATCCTCACAGCTGGTAGAAAAATGGTCCCACTACCATTGGGGAATCAGGAGAGGAAGGGCTGAGATGGCTTCCCGGACTTGGGTGGGCTATCTGTGGAGAGGACTGGCTGACCTGAAGGAAGAAAGAGAAGAAACCTATGCAGATAAGTACTAGGAAGGGCTGGGATTTCCGTCACCACCTCACAGCATGAGGGGGAGCAAGCAGCCCCTGTAAAGGATAGAGTCAGCCATGGCAAGACCAGAAGTTGAACTTCCAGTCCCTGCCTGAGTCTGGGCAAGCTCCTGTTCCATGTTAAACACAGGAATGGGGTTGGTGTGGCCTCAGATATTCAGTGCCCACCAAGCCTGACCAGGTCCACAGCTGGACAATAAGAAAAATGATTGGGTTGGACCAGCTGCTGGCTATGGCCCTGTACTTGCCCAGAGTTCTGGCTTGGGAGATGGTCCTATAGCTGCTGCTTTTTCTTGGTCTCTGCCAGAGCCTTAACTGGCAGCCCATACACCATGACCTGTTGGGAGGTATTGTCCTGTAAGGGAAACGTGTGCAAGGCTAGGAATACCTAGCTACCAAGCCCAGAGTTTGGAAACATCCGGCTATTAAAAATGGTCAGAGCCTGGCAGGTTTAAGAACTAAAACCAGAGGCTAATGCAGTTAGAATGGGGTTCAATCCTCTCCTTTACAAATAAGGAAACAGGCCCAGGAGATTAAGTAACTTGGCCAAAGTCACATAGCTAATTAGTGGCAGAGATGGGACTTACCATTATTCCTGTGGGTAGGGTCACAGTGTTTAGTCCTCATGGGTGAGCCCCATGAAGGCTTGGCTGGTGTGACCTCCAGCTGTGTCATGAGTGGCTGGTACCTTCAGGGGTATGTTAAGGATGAGGATGGATACCTGGGCTTGGGTTATGAAGTGGCTGAGACAGGGCCCAGGAGGGCTCAGGACAGCTGCGTGGGGTTGGGTGTGCACCTGGCTTACACTCAGTATCCATGGTCACCTCCCCATTTTCTGTGCCTTATCTCACTGTTTCAGCTGAGTCCAAGTTGTTTACTCTGTTCCTCTCCAGAGGGGCTCTCTGTCCCAATTGGACAGCTCTCCTTTGGGACAAAAGCCTTTGCCCCACAAGCTGTGGAGAGGGCCAAAGCCAGGATGCAGAGCCCACTCTCTTGCTCATAGTCCAGGCTTGCCTGCCAGCCAGAGGAGCCCTTTATGCATACCCAGTCCTAACACCCTGATTCCAGGAGACTGGAGTGGGAAAGGCACCTGGGAGGAGCCCCAGTGAAGGACTGGACCTGACCCGTGAAGACAAGAGGAAGATCTGAATCTGTTGGGTTGTCCAGCCCTGGGGGAACAGCCTTCTCTATTCACCTTCCCCCTGTGGCACCAAATGGTTACTCCTTCCGGTGCAAAAACTGGCAGACCACTCAAAGGAAGCCAGAACCTCCTATCCCCACCCACCTGAGTCTGCGGCTGGGTACAGGCCGTTAAAACAGGGACATCATGAGACAAGAGAATTGGGGACTGCCTGGCCACCCAGCGCCTTCTCACCCCTTAAGCAAGCACAAAGAAGATACAGCAGAGAACTGTCAGAGCTGAAAGTTCCTTTGGTTGCTCACAACTCAGGTATGCGTGCCGTGGGGCAGCCAGGCAGAAGAGCCCTACTTGACCGCCAGTCCCATGCACCTGGACCTACGGCCAGATCATGGCCTCTGGCTGTCTCAGGCACTTGCCTCTTTGCATCGGGTTTTTCTCCATTAGTAACTACAGCTGAAATGGACATCCTCCACATTGTGCACACTGGTTCTGCCTTTGTCCTTGAGAGTTGATACTTGGCATCAGCATGAAACTTGTGGGTGTGGGAGGGTTGAGAGAGAATTCTAACACAAAACATCCTATTAAAATTGTACTTGAGAGATGAAAAAAACTCCTGTTGTATTTTGACAGAATTATTTTTATTAAAATACACATCCATGAGCAGTCATGAGTGTCTAGTCTCTTCTTTTGCGTCTTACTGAGGTTAGCGCCCCTTGTATGACACATACTATCCTCAGCCTACCTCTCAAATGCCCAGGCCCTTGGTGCCTCTTCAAGAATCCTTAAAACCTTGGGTGTTTGTAAGATCCCAAAGAGGATAAGTATTTAAATTTCAGTTCTCTCCCTTGACACAGTTTTTGTCTTAGGGAAAATTAAACTTCATAAGGATGGGCCACAGGACTTCTTCCCTTCAAAAATAAGATTTTAAGAACACATTCTGGCTCGGCGCCTGTGGCTCAACGGGCTAAGGCACCAGCCACGTACACCTGAGCTGGCGGGTTCGAATCCAGCCTGGGCCTGCCAAACAACAATGACGGCTGCAACCTAAAAATGGCCAGGCGTTGTGGCAGGCGCCTGTAGTCCCAGCTACTTGGGAGGCGGAGGCAGGAGACTCGCTTGAGCCCAGGAATTGGAGGTTGCTGTGAGCTCTGATGCCATGGCACTCTATGCAGGGTGATAGCTTGAGGCTCTGTCTCAAAAAAAAAAGAACACATTCTAGCCAGGTGCAGTGGCTCATGCCTATTATCCCAGCACACTGGGAGGTTGAAGCAGGATTGCTGAGGCCAGGAGTTAAAGACTGACCCAAGCAACACAGACCCCCCACCCCCCAGACAAAAAATTAGAAAATTAGATGGGCATAGTAGTGTGCCTGTAGTCCTAGCTACTGGGGAGGCTGAGGCAGGGAGATCACTTCAGCCTAGGAGTTTGAGGGTGCAGTGAGCTGTGATGGTGCCACTTCATTCCAGCCCAGGTGAAAGAGTGAGAAGAAAAAAAATAGATAAGTATATTCCAAATACACTCACCCCAAATACTCAGAAAGAGCTTCTTGGCCAGGTGCAGTGGCTCATACCTGCAATCCTAGCACTCTGGGAGGCTGAGGAGGGTGGATCCTTTGAGCTCAGGAATTGGAGACCAGCCTGAGCAAGATTGAGACCCCATCTCTACTAAAAATAGAAAAACTAGCTGAGCGTCCTGGCAGGTGCCTATAGTCTCAGCTACTCAGGAAGCTGAGGCAGAAGATGACTTGAGCCCAAGAGTTTGAGGTTGCTGTGAGCTATGATGCCATGGCATTCTAGTCTGGGGCAACCAAGTAAGACTCTGTCTCAAAAAAAAAAAACTCATAAAATGGCCGGGCATTGTGGCGGGCACCTGTAGTCCCAGCTACTTGGAAGGTGGAGGCAAGAGACTCGCTTGAGCCCAGGAATTGGAGGTTGCTGTGAGCTGTGATGCCACGGTACTCTATCCAGGGTAACAACTTGAGGCTCTGTCTCAAAAAAAACCAAAAAACAAAAAAACAAAACTCAGGGTACCCCTTTTGAGGGGTGTTAAAGTTAACTTCTTGCCTGTAAGTGTGAGGAGAAAGAGCTCTTGCTTAAAATTGTAGAAGAGCTCATGGAACCTGAGACTCAGTTTCCATGAGCTTAAAATATGACTAATACTTATATCCTGTGAAGGTAGCAGGGAAGGGGAATTTTTTTTTTTTTTTTTTTGAGACAAAGCCTTAAGCTATCACCCTGGATAGAGTGCTGTGGCATCTCAGCTCATAGCAACCTCCAATTCCTGGTCTCGAGCGAGTCTCTTGCCTCCACCTCCCTAGTAGCTGGGACTATAGACGCCCGCCCCAACGCCCGGCCATTTTTTGGTTGAAGCCATCGTTGTTTGGCGGGCCCAGGCTGGATTCGAACCCGCCAGCTCAGGTGTACGTGGCTGGCGCCCCAGCCCGTTGAGCCACAGGCGCTGAGCCCCTGGAAAAGGTTCTAACGTGGTCCAATAAATGAGGAAATTCTCATGGTTGTTCACAGGGAATATCACCAGCCAATTATCATTTTCCTCTAGAGTGGTTAACTGGGAGTAATTTTGCCCCCAGAATGTCTGGAGATACTTTTGGTAATCACAACTGGGGTAATGAGTGTCTAGTCTCTTGACATGCTATTGGCATCTAGTGAGTAGAGGCCAGGGATGCCCCTGAGCATCCTATGATGCTGACAGCCTCCCACCCCATTCCTGCCCAACAAAGAATTATCAGGCCCCAAATACCAACTGTGATACTATTGAGAAACCCTGCTTTAGAAGAGTGGAACTTTGAACAATGAGATAGAACAGAACACAGACATGCTTTGATTCTGCCTTCTGTCTGGCTCTTCAGAAATCCAGGGGAGAAGGAAGGTGATAAAACCCCATCAGAAGAGGTGATTAGAGGTTATAATTTCGCATCACTCAAGGAGCCGTCAGCGCTCAGAGGTGGCAGCAGTGGTAGGAAGTCCTGTCTCTTCCGCCCAAAGCAGGCATGGCCCTGCTGCTGGCCAGCAAGTCAAAGTGGGAACTGCCTCATGCCTCGCGTCAGCTGATAAATTGTCATCACAGGCTGCTCTGGAATGATAGCTGGAAGACCCTTGTAATGCCAGTTGAGTAGGGACCCAGGCACCAGGAGTCAAGCAAGCAGGGGCGGAGGTTCCCCTTGCAGAAACAAACCCCAGTCACATTTCCTACATAGCCAGTTTTACACTGAGGTCTAGCGACTTCACTATTCCAGTGGACAACCCAGTATTTACTTGGAGGGACATAAGTTCCAGTAAAGAGGTCAAGGGAACTGAGGTCTCAGTCTTTTTTTTTTTTGAGACAGTCTCAAGATGTCGCCATGAGTAGAGTGCCGTGGCATCACAGCTCATAGTAACCTCCAACTCGGGTTCGAGGGATCCTCCTGCCTCGGTTTTTGTATTTTTAGTAGAGACGGGGTCTCGTTTTTTCCTCCGGCTTGTTTTGAACCCGTGCGCTCAAGCTATCCACCTGCCTCGGCCTCCCAGAGTGCTAGGATTACAGGCGCGAGCCACCACGGCCGGCCTAGGTCTCAGTGTTTAAGTCATTGCTACTTAACCAAAGACGCCTGAGAAAACAGAAAAGCCAGTAATGGGGAGTAAGCCAGAACTTCGACGAGTTGCAGGTAACTAGCTTTCTGCCAAGATAGGTCGTTGTCCAATACATGGTCCAATACTAGACCTCTACCCTTCCAGGACTCCCCAGTTCTTGACACCGGTAGGCGGATCAGAGAGAAACAGAATATACCACTTGGCCCTCCCCGCCGCCTCCGCCGCCGGAAATGAACGCTCTGGGCCTCCTGGTTACGTTACTTAAGCCCCGCCCCCAATGAGCGAGCATGCGCAGCTCTCGATCTTACCCCCTCAACCCCGCGCGGGGCCACCCCCGTCATAGAGCATGCGCGGGCCTCCTGCTGTCTTGCCGCCCCTCCTTTTCTCGAGGCCCCGGTTCCTTAGAAACCAGGCGGCGCGTTCTCGGTGGCGGCGCGCTAGGCTCTAGTGCCCGCGCATCCCCTGCAGCCTCTGTCAAGAGCTGGTGGCTGCCGAGACCCGTCCGGATCCCTGGTCTCCAGTGCATAGCAAGGCGGGCAATGCCAGGGTGCCAGGTGAGAGGGGGCCGGCGGCGGCGACGGGTGAGGGAGAAGGAAGGCATGGCGCGGGCGCTGACGGGCGCCGGCCGGGCCTCCTCCGCGGCCCGGCGCCGGAGGTCGGAGGCGCAGATCTGCAGAGCCCAGGCTTTAGCGGGACTGTTCTAACTGCCAGCACACGCGCGGAGTTCGACAGTCGCCCCGGGCTTCGCCCTTTCCACCTCCGGGAAATAGGACCTGCACGTTTGGTCGTAGAATTGTACAATTTCGGATCCTAGAAGGATCCGAGACAAAACCTATCCTTTTACCAGATGCGGAAACCTAGTCTCCCCGCCTTGTGACGAGCAGACCCCCCTAACTGTGTGAGGATGGACGCTTTGTGGATGAGGATGAGAGAGGTGTGGAAGCCTCAAACAAAGGGCCCATTGGGTAGCTGGTTCAAACCCTTTCAGAATAAAATGAGGCTTGGGGAGGAAGGTGGTAAATCTTTATTTAAGAAATGGGTGTTCAGATGACAGGTGCGAGAGGGGTCGCCCCAGAAGGTGCAGGTGGCTGTGCCAGCCCCCAAGTGCCCTCTGGCCATGTCTCAATGGCCGTGGCCTACCATTGAAGCTCTGGAAGGAAGGAGATGGACCTTGTGGAGACAAAAGGTGAGGTGAGGTGAGGTAGTCTCTTCAGGGCCTAACCACACTTGAATGGTGAGGGAGGGAAAGGAGGCGGGGAGATGAGGAATATTTATGTGAATAGTTTACCTTCTAAACTTAAAGCACAGGACAGGAATAGAAAAGTTTAAAGTGGCATCGGATGGACACCAAGGAAGTCTATAGACCGTTTTATTTATGTTCATTTGTCCTATAATGTCATGCTCAGGGCAAGACACATGAGGAAAAAAGTGGATGCCCTTTAAACATCTAGAACTGAGGCCCGGCACCACCTTTGTGATCTGTGGTGCATAATGGGCCCTGAAGGAAGAGCCCATAGTGTGTGGCCCTTCAGTTGAAGGGAGGAACATTTAAATTAGAAAAGGAAGACACTTAAAGGTTACTGGGATATGGAGAAGATAGTTGTCTTTGACTCAGGGAAGCTAGATTTCTATTTCCTTCTGAAAAGCTGCACTAGAGAACAAAAGAGTTTTAAAGCCATCCACTTTACAGAAAACTTGAAAAAATTACCTCTTCTCTTCAGCTGGGAGTTTAGAGAATCTGTTTAGAGAAGAGGGAAGTTTTCAGCAAATAGTTCTGTAGGTAGAATCCTTATTTCACACATAAAGATTCTGTTGTGAGAGCTTTCTTTTACCACTTGGTTCTCCCACTTTTCCTATGGAATAATCATTGGTCTGGGTCTGTTATTTTTATTTGCTAGGGAAAGTGATATATGATTTCTGTAGTAATGCTAGAACCCATGAGTAGTAGAACTTGCAATGCAAAAAAAAAGAGAGAGAGAAAGAAAGTTAAGAGAACTTAAAAATTTGCAGTTTGTGTGGGCTCGGCGCCTGTGGCTCAACGGGCTGAGGCTCCAGCCACGTATACCTGAGCTGGCAGGTTCGAATCCAGCCCAGGCCCACCAAACAACAATGACGGCTGCAACCAAAAAAATAGCCAGGCGTTGTGGTGGGTGCCTGTAGTCCCAGCTACTTGGGAGGCGGAGGCGGGAGACTCGCTTGAGCCCAGGAATTGGAGGTTGCTGTGAGCTGTGATGCCACAGCACTCTACCCAGGGTGACAGCTTGAGGCTCTGTCTCAAAA
>CAUYRH010124676.1:0-17694 GCA_963574655.1 Perodicticus potto | reverse complement strand
AAGGCCTAAAGGAGAAGACCGGGGAAAGACTGGGAGAGAAACGGAGAGAGCTTCTCTCTCCCCACTTGAATTCTCTCCCTCTACCAGGAGCTTTAGTGTTTTCTGTATTCTTTTCTGTAAATAAATTCTGTCTTACCACTGGGGAGTGTGGGGGGGGGAATAATGTAATGAAGAATAATAAAATACATGTATTTAAAAAAAATAAAAAATAAAAGTGTCAGTTATTTCTAAATTAATCAACATATTCAGTGAAATCCAATAAAAATCTAGCTAGGTTTTTGTTTTTTAAATGTCAGTGTTGTTGGAAGAACAAAGTTCATCAAGACTAGGTTAATTTAAAAACAAAAGATCAAAAGTCACCTTAATCTTCCCCATAAGGCTTAATTTCATGAAAAAAAGGGAAAAAAAAAGATCCCATGATTGATTTTATAATTCTAAATTAATATTTCAAATCTTTGTGTTGAAAACAATAAAAAGATCTTGAAACTATAGTGTCATTGTACCTGCCTGAGGGCTCCACATTCAGAAAAAGAGAGAATGAAAGAACGTACAAGAGGAGAGAAACGGTGGACAAATGAACGTAAATATAAAATGAACATTGCCTAGAAGCACACAGGAAGCCATCAAAGGTAGAAATGGGTTTCAAGTGCTGGCAAAAAAATGGAGGGTTATATTCATTGTAACCTTTTTAAATCTTACTGGAGGTATAATTTTTTGAAGTTGGAAGATACATAAAATCATCTCTCCACATCATAGGACTGCCGTGCAGAGCCTTGAAGTTGAGGGTACTACCTCCAAAATGTTTGTCTACTCTAACATTTCCTCTCCAACCCACAGCCTATGGCCCAGAATCTGTCCCTGGACTCCTACTCCTGAGTTACGTCCCTCCACTTTGCCCCTATAGCCACAGAGAGATACAGATCTAGCCTTGCACTCCCCTGCTCAAACATCTCCCATGGCTCCCCATCTCCTTCCTATGATAGTCATGGACATTCCTTCAAGAAAGAACTTGCTTTCCAGCTATAAGAGTGAAATGAGCTGCCAGTCCCCAGATATAGGGTCTTCAAGTTCTGTTGCACCATTCAACAAAGGCCACACTTCAGGGCTGCCCCCAGCCAATGAATGAGCATGGTTGTGCCCTAGTTCCTCACCATTTCCTCTCAATGTCTGACTTCCCTGACAGCAGCCTCCCTGCCCACATTTAGCTTTGATCTCATATCAGCTTCCCAAAGGACTTGAACTGGCATTCCTCACATTAAAGTCCAATCTCTTTACATGGTTCCCAAAGCATTCCAAGAGGGGCTTCTGTTACCTGCTCTAGCCTCATTGGAGACTCCCACCTATTCCACACATTATGCATTTCTTTTTTTTTTTTTTTTTTTTTTTTTATAAAGAGCCTCAAGCTGTCACCCTGGATAGAGTGCTGTGGCATCACAGCTCACAGCAACCTCCAATTCCCAGGCTCAAGCGAGTCTCCTGCCTCCGCCTCCCAAGTAGCTGGGACTACAGGCTCCCGCCACAACGCCCGGCCATTTTTTGGTTGCAGCCGTCATTGTTGTTTGGCGGGCCCGGGCTGGATTCGAACCCACCAGCTCAGGTGTAAGTGGCTGGTGCCTTAGCCCGTTGAGCCATAGGCACCGAGCCTATATTTAGATTTTTTTAAAGGCCATTTTGTGACACAGTTCTGAGCTATAGATAGGCAATATATTGCGGAAAAGAAAATAAATTAGAATCAAACATTGCTATTTTAAAATTTATTTTCATAGGCATTTCCTAAAGTCTCCAAATTTTGATGGCTGGTTTAAGGCCCGGCGGAAGGAAATGACCCAAAAATTGGAGGCACTTCATCTGGAAGCTCTTTGTGAAGAGGTTAGAAAACTGCATGTTTGTGTTGCGTGTCTGTTGAAAATAAAGTCATTCTTTTTTTCTTCTCTCTTTTTATCTTTAATTTTATTTGCACATAAAGGAAGCAAACATAAGGGATAGTTATTTTTAGAGGTGGAAGATTATACCTATATCCACTTCTTTATAAAGAGTAACTAACTTCTAGATCATAGCCTAAGTGCCAGGACTGTATAAGTACTTTTTATGGATAATCTCTTAATCTTTGCAAGAGTTCACTGAGGTAGGTGCATTATGAACTGCATTATGGGACCCCCTGCAGCTTAGAAGTTAAGGGACTTGCCTCAGATCACATCCCTGATAAGTAGTGGAGCCAACAGTGTGTAGTTGGAGCTACATATTAGCTCCCAAGAGCTGATTGTGTACCTTTCTTTCTAGCTATGCCTTCAGTGACCTCAGGTTGGTATCTTGAAATTGCCTATATGGAAATACTACATCACAAAAGTTGGCAAAGCTGCAAACCAGAGACCATTTCTGAAGAACTAGCTGTTAAATATTTACCGGCATAATACTAGATAGAATCAGGATTGAAATCCAAGCAGTCTGACTCCAGATCTTTTCTAGTATAACTTATTCACCTTTTCTAGTTAGTATTAACAATTTTTTTATGTATTCAAACTGATTTTTTGCGGCACTCACTTTTTTGCTCAGTGAGTAGGGCGTTGGCCCCATATACTAAGGTTGGCGGGTTCAAACCTAGCTTTGGCCAAACTGCAATAAAAAAATAGCTGGGCATTGGGGCGGGCGCCTGTAGTCCCAGCTACTTGGGAGGCTGAGGCAAGAGAATCTCTGAAGCCCAAGAGCTGGAGGTTGCTGTGAGATGTGATGCAACGGCACTCTACTGAGGGCAACAAAGTGAGACTCTGTCTCTTAAACATAAATAAATAAATAAATAAAAACTGATTTTTCACATTCTGTATTTTTATCACCAGCCTATTTTAAATTAAACTACTTATGAAAATATAAAGTTTCTTATTTTCATTGGCATTTAGCTTTAAATATTCAGGTTAGCTAGCCTCAGTGTTAACTCTCTTATCATAAACTCCCGCTGACTATGGCTTTGAGAAAAAGAATATGATGGAAGAAACATAAACTCAGGCAGATGCAAAGTTTATATACAATGGACATTCGTGTTCAGTTATCTTGATTTGTTAGCTAACATTCCTTATGAATTAATGATTCACTACTTAGTGGGGGGTGGGGTTAATATTACAGTTTGAGTTAAAATTTTATTTGATCTAAAAAGTCCACCTCAGAAAATACTTTTTTTTCCTTCTTGAGACAGAGTCTCATTTTGTTGCCCCACGCTAGAGTGCCTTGGTGTCAGTCTTACTTAGAGCAACTTCAAACTCCTGGGTTCAAGCAATCCTTCTGCTTCAGCCTCCCAAGTCGCTGACCTATTGGCATCTGCCAAAATGCTTTGCTAATTTTTCTATTTTTAGTAGAGGTGGGGTCTTGCTCTTGCTCAGACTGGTCTCAAACTCCTGAGCTCAAGTGATTCTCTTGCCTTAGCCTCCCATAGTGCTAGGAGCATAGGTGTTAGCCACTGCACCTGACCAGAAAGGAATTTTCTTATATTAAAAAATGTTTTTCATTTTTAATTATTATGGGTACATAATAGTTGTATTTACATTTTGTTCTATTTTCAAATATTAGATACTTATTTGGCTGATGTTAAAATTATCTATTTAGCAATAATTGGAATAGATGAGAATTATTCTTGTGCTATAGTGCTGTATCTGGGTTAAACACCTTATTCTTCTTTTCCTATCTTTCCCTTCCTTCACAGTAGCCTTTACCTATTGAAATGGAGAAATTAAAATATTATTTTGAGTACTTATTGATTTAGGATTTGCTTATTGTTCTAGGACTTACTTCTGTGGATCCAGAAACATACAGAAGTAGAAACGGTAGACCTTGTATTGAAGCTGAAAAATAAGCTGGTATGTAGCCAAAATAGCCAAAGAGTAAATTAACTTTTCTTGCAAAGATATTTTTCTCTCATTTGAGCTGACAATCCATGATTTATCACAAAAGTAACTTTTTTTTTTGAGACAGAGTCTCAAGCTATTCCCCTGGGTAGAGTGCTGTGGTGTCACAGCTCATAGCAACCTCAAATTCTTGTGCTTAAGTGATTCTTTTGCCTCAGCCTCCCAAGTAGCTGGGACTACAGGTGCCCACCACAAGGCCTAGCTGTTTTTTTTTCTTTTGAAACAGAGCCTCAAGCTGTCACGCTGGATAGAGTGCTGTGTCATCACAGCTCACAGCAACCTCCAATTCCTGGGCCCAAGTGAGTCTCTTGCCTCTGCCTCCCAAGTAGCTGGGACTACAGGTGCTCAGCACAACGTCCGGCCATTTTTTGGTTGCAGTCATCATTGTTGTTTGGCGGGCCCAGGCTGGATTTGAACCCGCCAGCTCAGGTGTATGTGGCTGGTGCCTTAGCCTGTTGAGCCACAGGTGCTGAGCCAGGCCCAGCTATTTTGTTGTTGTTGTTGCAGTTGTTATTGTTTTTTTAGCTGGCCTGGGCTGTCTCGAACCCACCAGCTTCAGTGTATGTGGCTGGCGCCCTACCCACTGAGCTACAGGTGCCACCACAAAAGTGACTTTTTAAATGAGAAGACTTGAGGTTGATCAATTATTGGTAGATACGTCTCAAAATACTTAGTCACTCAAACAGATCATAATAATTCCATATCATTCTAAAGTTATTTACATGGAATCTAATAAGCTCTTCAAAAACAAAGTCACTTGTATTTCTAGGTAATCTCCATGAATTTACATAGAAAATTTATTTATTAAGCTCACCAATGTATTGTTTAAATGAAATATTCTTTGCTTTTTCAGTTTCTGTAAATTCTTGTCTAAGACTGAAAGTTTCCAAATAGCCCTTTAAAACTGCTTGTTTAAAGAATATACTGTATTAATGTAGATTCCAGTAAACAATACCAGATGTTCCTTATATAGTTACAGGCTGATCGAGAATGTTTACCTGTGAAACCTGACACTGTGGAAAAGTTACGGACACACATAGATGCAATTATCTTAGCATTGCCAGAAGACCTTCAAGGCATACTGCTCAAAACGGGCATGACATGATATTTGCCAGGATTTTCCAGCCAAAAAGACTGTGCACCGTGAAGCATACTGACATTTCAACCAGACGCACAGAGGTGGTCTCTCAGTGACAGAGGGGTGGAAAATAGCTGTGTATGCTAGCTACAGGGTGGAAAGACTGTATTGTATAAACAGACCTTTTTAGTGCATTATTTTTAAAAATGGCTATCTGTGGTGGTTCCACTTTAATACTGAAACACCAAAAGGCATTTTTATATTTTTAATCATGTTCTAAAGTGCTCTTACGAGAGACATGTGGGGCCATCAGTATTAGCTATTACCATACTGCAGTGCTGGCATTGCAGATATTTTTTTAAAATGGTGCTGCTTTGCCCAATCATGTTAAAACTCAGGGGGATATAAAAATAACATTCACACTGGCCGTCGTTCTTAAGGAGGAAAAGACTGAACTGTCCAACTATAGTTAGAAGTAATTGATGCTTATGTAGTGCCTTCTGTTGTCCTATGTGTTTCACAAAGTCCAGTTATTAATCTTAAAGCTTTTCTTAGTTCAATTATGGTATGTAGTTTTAGAAGGCAATCTGTCAAGTGATCATTGCTTAAAAATTCTTCTTGCTGTCCATTGTGTTTATAATTTTTAGTAGGCATGGTGGGTTTCTTTTTTCACTTGTCATGTAGGTTTGTATTTCACTATTTTTTTTAACATGTATATTTTACATATACTTGGAGACACCCTGGGAATGAGTAGTTCTCAGTATTTTGCTATTTTCTTTACTATTTTCAAAATTCAATGTATCAGCTTCTCCAAAGGCAAGAAGGCATCTATTAATTATTGAAGAATTTATTTCTCTTACCCTTTACTAATTGGGCCAATTTAAATTAATTAGCTTGGATGTTTTTTAAGGACATTCTAATTATAAACCTCTTAATAAGCTATATTTTGAACTATTCCTATTTCAAAAGTATTTGTAAGTCTTTCTTATGTGATAACTTACTTCAGTGAGTGTAAGGTTGGTGTCCAGCATTATTTGTTTGGTAGTATTTTTCCCCAAAAATTAATGTTTCTCAGAACTCTTTCCCTATTATTGTTTGACCTGGGAATTTTGCCTGAATCACTGTTATAGCTAGTTTTTTTGTTTTTGTTTCTGTTTGAAATTATACTACCTTGCCAAAACTAGAAGAATGTGATTTGGTAGATTAAGGTTATTTGGTTTCTGTTTGAATAAGAGTGTCCTGCAAACATCACTATTTAAAGTAGACACACATGACATAGCACATACATTAATAGCTGTGTCTTCAATTACCCTGTACATAACCAAATTTAGTTGTGTGTCTTTGTAGAAGAAATGGCTTCTAAAGCTATTTCTTGTTCTTTATTGATGTAACTTTTAAGGGCATTCCTGAACCAAGAAAGGCTTCTTGTGTTTGTAACTGTGGTCAAATATACTCAAGTGTGCCCTTTTCTTTTTTTCATTTTTTTTTGAGACATAGAGTCTCAAGCTGTCGCCCTGGATAAAGTACCATGGTGTCACAGTTCATGGCAACCTCAAACTCTTGGGCTTAAGTGATTCTCTTGCCTCAGCCTCCCAAGTAGCTGGGACTACAGGCGCCGGCCACAATGCCCAGCTATTTTTTTGTTGCAGTTGTCATTGTTGATTTTAGCTGACCCGGGCTGGGTTCAAATCTGTCAGCCTCGGTGTATGTGGCTGGTGCCCTACCCACTGAGCTACAGGTGCCGCCCCAAGTGTCTCCTTTTCTCATGGATACAGTCTCTTGAAGCTTACCTCAAAGTCATAGAGAGAAGATAGCATTTGAAAGAAATCACTTGCCATGGATCACATGAGTTATTTTGTGAAACTACAGTTGACCTTTCAGAAAGGGGGCAACTACTTTTATATGCTAAGTATTTCATAACTTTCTGGGAAACCTTATTTAGGTATAAATGGTCACCTTATTATTTTTCAAAAAGGTATATTTTAGTAAAATTACAGTTTATATACAGTTTGTGACCAGAATTTGAAAGTTGTTAGTGTCCTATCAAGGATCTTTTTAATTGTACCACTATAGGATGTATCATTTCAAGTTTATTTTGCACAGCTAAAGAGTAGCAAAAGATGCCAATTAGCATGATAATTGTGTCTTCATATTTGTGTATTAATTGAAACCTAACACATATTGAAAACCATATCATACTTACCTGGTTTATCTTTTAATTTCAAATTATGTACTTGTAAAAGTAATGTAAAGTATTGAGAACCTGAGAAAGACTGTTTGGTAACTTAATTCTTTTGTGTAATTTTCAGATGTCTTTTTTTTTTCTTGAGAAGACTTTGTTAATATCTAAACCCTGCCATTTAATGTTTTGTCTCCACCAGCATCAGAAGGAATCACTGCTTACGGATGTTATGTAATGCCTAGTGCCTTCTATTTACAGTGAGAAAGAGGTTTTGTGAAGGCATTTATGGTCATTACTGAAAACTAAATTAAAAGCCTTGGATTTTAAAGCACTTGGATATCTTGTATTATTTCAGAGTGGGGTTGGAATGCTTGAAAAAATACATAAGTAATGAAACTTACGTGTTATCAGATTCTTTTTAATTTCCTGACAGTTTTTTATTTTTTAAAGAAATTCAAATAAAAACTTTCTATAAACTTTACTATGGACAGGTGAATAGCCCAGTTTAGTAATAGGTCAGTTAAATGATTTAATATCCTTCCTAGCAATGCACTGAATTTATGAAATATCTTGATAAAATATTTTAGCTTAATGTTAGGTTTTGTTGGATTCTCCTTCATTTGCTATCTTTTAAAATCTTAAATCTGGCCAGGCACAGTGGCTCACGACTATAATCCTAACATTCTGGGAGGCCAAGGTGAGTGGATTGCTTGAACTCAGGAGTTCAAGACCAGCCTGAGCAAGATTGAAACCCCATCTCTAAAAATAGTCTGGCATTGGTGGTATGTGCCTGTAGTGTCAGCTACTTGGGAGGCTGAAGCAAGAGGATCACTTAAGCCCAAGAGTTTGAGGTTGCTGTGAGCTCTGATGCCATGGCACTCTACCAAAGAATGACAAAGTGAGACTGTCCAAAAAAAAAATCTTAAAGTTACTTTTATTTCAAAAAAAAAAAAGTTACTTTTATTTCTTCTTTTTAAAAGTAGCAACTATATTATATTCTTTAGATTTTACTTGTTTCTTAATAAAAAGAAAATATATTGGATGCTACTCCTTTTTGAAGTTAACTGGATAATATCCTTCAAGATATAGTATAACATATTTTAGTAAATTTAAAAGAGATGCCAATGCTAGCTTCGGCAGCACATATACTAAAATTGGAACGATACAGAGAAGATTAGCATGGCCCCTGAGCAAAGGATGACACACAAGTTCATGAAGCATTCTATATAAATATATATTTTTTTAAAAAAAGATGCCATTAACCAGGTCAGTGGCTTAAATGTGTAATCAAAGCACTTTGAGAGGTTAATATGGGAGCATTGGTTGAGGCCAGGAGTTCAAGACCAATCTAGACAACATAGTGAGACCCTGTCTTTACAAAATAATAAGCCAAGCATGATGGTGCATGCCTATAGTCCTAGCTACTCATTAGCCTGAGGCAGGAGGATTACTTAAGGCCAAGAATACAAGTTTACAGTGAACTACAATCATGCCCCTGTAGTCCAACCTGGGCAACAGAGTTGAGACCCTGTTCTCCTCTATTCTAAAAAGAAAGACGGGAGGGAGAAAAGGAGGACAGAAGGAAGGAAAGGGAAGAAAAGGAAGAACAAAGGAATAGAAGAGATGCCATTAATGTGTTTTGAATGGCTTAAACAACAAAAGGAAGGAGAGAGAGAGGAAGGGAGGGAGGGAAGGAAGGAGGAGAAAGAAAGAAAGATAAGGAGATGCCATTAATGTTTTGTGAATGGCTTAAACAATAGAAATTCATTTACTAATAATTCTGGAAGCTAGCAATCCAAGATCCAGGTGCCAGCAGGGTAAGTCTCATTCTTAGACCTCTCTCTGGCTTGTTAATGACTATCCGAGATGCCATTGAAATTTGTCTTTTAATTTTCATTTGCTCATAGCTTAATTCATTTGTTTATTATAACATCTGGACTTGACTTTCTTATTTTCACCATACTTGGGAAAAACATTTTAAATACTAACTTTTTTTTTTTTTTTAAGTCAAAAAATAGTTTACAGGGATAGTGGGGTGTGTTTTGAGACAGGAAGAGGATTGTACAACACAGACTTGGGAATGAGGGCATCAGGGTGGTTCAGGGAATTGCAACAGCAGCAGCCAGAGGCTGTTGCTTCTTGGTTGCCATTAATGACTTAGCTATAATGACTCACAAGGATTTGTATCTCTGCATTTCGAATTCCAACTTTTTTTTTTTTAGAGACAAGGTCTTGCTATGCTGCCCAGGCTGGTCTTGAACTCCTACACTCCAGTGATCCTCCTGGCCTAGCCTCTAAAAATGCTAGGTTTATAGATGTGAACCATCCACTGACCAAATTTCAAATTATCAAAAAGACAATCTGATTGGCTAGATGGCCTCAGGTACCTATAAAGGAACCAATCAGCTTTGGCCAGCATGGCTGACAGGGTAACAGCTGAGGATGCCAGTACACCAGAAAGTTACACCAGCTGCTACCCCTAGAGGAGCTATTCCAATAAATCATATACAACGTTAAGAAAATAATTATGGGATTATTTCCCATTTGTTATTCTCTGGGACACTGTTACACTCCATTTGACAACTAAGTATAGACACCTTGGAGGATGTGCTCTGCAGAGTCTTAACTATAGGGGTGAGGAAGGAAATAGGTTGAGTTTAGAAGGGCCTGGCTCCTAATCTCACACCTTCTCAGCACCTGGCAGATCCAGAGTCAAGGTGCAAGTCTCTCATAGAGCCAGTCTTCCTCCCTGCGGTGGGTCATTGGCCTCAAAGGGGAATCTCCTATCGAGAGGCCCGGCTGAAAGACAGTGCGGTCATGCAGGCGTTTGGTCTGGCCTTGCCAGAACTCCATCACCTGTGGGTACAAGATATAGCCAGTATTTTGGCTTAGGCACTTCTTGGTTTTGGTAGAGCTGCTCCATTTCCTCGTTTTTCTTTCTTAGATACTCCCGACCTGGGATCACAGAACTCTGGTGGCTGACCACAGCCCCAATCTGGCTGCTCTTGAGACAAGAATGGAAGTAGCATGCAGCTACCTCCTTGGGCAGCTTCTTCACGGGGCCTTCCACACACACCTGACGGTTAAGGGGCTCCAGTAGAAGACAAAGGAAGCAAAGGGATTGGAGTCCAGCTCTTTTCCTTTTCGACTCTGAAAGTTAGTGAAGAAGAGGAAGCCATCTTTGCCAAAACCCTTCAGCAGCAACATGCGGGCAGATGGTTTTCCATCCCTGGTACAGGTAGCCAGACATATGGCATTGGCTTCCCCAATGTCAGGACACTAAATAGCCTCCTCAAACCAGGCAGCAAGCTGCTTTATTGGGTCCAGAGAGGTCAGATGAGTTTCCTCAAACGCCCGCTAGTATAGGCTGCCTCTTATCTCATTTTCATCCATGTCTCTCTAGAACCCCTCCCCAGTGGTTGTTTTTGAATGCCCTTTCTCTCATAGGGGTGAGCCCAAGGCCCCAGGGGCTCTTCTAACTCCCCTCCCCTCCTCAGATGACTCAGGCTCCCCTATTCCCCTCCCCCCTGCTGGAGACAGAGTCTCAAGCTGTCACCTTGGGTAGAGTACCGTGGCATCATAGCTCACAGCAACCTCCAACTCTTGGGCCCAAGTGATCCTCTTGCCTTGGTTTTTCTATTTTTAGTAGAGATGGGTCTTGCTTTTTACTCAGGTTGGTCTTGAACTCGTGAGATCAAGCAGTCCACCTGCCTTGGCCTCCCAGAGTGCTAGGATTACAGATGTGAGATGCTACACAAGCCTATTTCGCTCATTTTTTAAAAATTGGGTTGTTTAATTCCTTTGTTTCTGTTTCTTTTTCTCTCTCTTTTTTTGTTTTGAGACAAAGTCTCACTATGTTACCCTCAATACAGTGGCATGGCATCACAGCTCACAACAACCTCAAACTCCTGGGCTTAAGCAATTCTTTTGCCTCAGACTCCCAAGTAGCTGAGACTACAGGCGCCTGCCACAATACCCAGCTATTTTTTTGTTGCAGTTGTCATTGTTGTTCAGCAGGGCCAGGCCAGGTTCAAAACCACCAGCCCTACTGTATGTGGCCGGCGTCCTAACCACTGAGCTATGGGCACCGAGACAGGTTGTTTAATTTCTTACAGTTATGTTTTGATAGTTCTAAGTTCTGAACGCAAGTTCTTTTTCAGATACATGTATTTCAGTGATGTATAAACTTCCCTCCAAGTTTATGACTTTAAAATTTTGGGTTTTTTAAAAATGAAATGGAATCTCACTCTGTTGCCCTAGCTTGATTGCAGGGGCATCATCATAGCTCACTGCAACTTCAAACTCCTGGACTCAAGTGATACTCCTGCCTCACCCTTCTAAGTAACTGGGACTAGAGGGCCATATGTCCAGCTAAGTGGGTTTTTTTTTTTTTTTTGACGTTAAACCAACTTTATTCTTGAGATTAACTCCACTTAGTGCCAATATGTTATCCTTTTAATGCAGTTTTGGATTTTATTTGCTAATATTTTTCTTACAGGGTTGGTAGAATTCATCAGTGAAGCCATTTGGACCTGTAATGAGATGATGTTTATACTTTCAATTTTTAATATAGGTATAGGGCTATTGAAGTTATCTACTTTTTTAGTGAGCTTTGGTAGCTGTCTTTTAAGAAATTTGTCTATTTCATCTAAGTTGCCAAATCTATGGACATAAACTTTTTCACAACATTCCTGCCTTATTCTTTTAATACCTTTAGTGATGTAACATCTCTCACACCTTATTTTGGAAGCTTATCACTTTTATTGATCTCAAAAAAACATATTTTGGCTATATTGATTTTGTACATTTTTTGGCTTTCTATTTTATAAATTTTGTCTATCCTCCCTTCTGTTTACTTTGGTTTTAATTTTCTCTTCTTTCTTTTTTTGTTTTTAGTTACTCAAGGTAGAATTTAAAGTTGTTAACATGAGATCATTCTTCTTCTCTTTTCTTTCTTTTTTTTGAGACAGAGTCTCACTTGTCACCCTTGGTAAAGTGCCATGGCGTTATAGCTCAGAGCAACCTCAAATTCTTAGGATTAGTGATTCTCTTGCATCATCCTCCCAAGTAGCTGGGACTACACGCACCTGCCACAATGCCTGGCTGTTTTTAGAGGTAGGGTCTTGCTCTTGCTCAGACTGGTCTCAAACCTGTGAAATCAAGCAATCCACCCTCCCTGGCCTCCCAGAGTGCAAGGATTACAAGCATGGGCCACTGCTCCTGGCCACATTCTTCTCTTCTAATACAGGATTTTAGTGCTACAAAATTTCCCCTACCTACTTTTTTAGTGACATCCTGCAAATTTTAATGTGTTCTATATTTGTTTTCATTCAGTTCAGAATACATTATAATTCCTTTCTGATTTCTTTAATCCATGAGTCAAAGATGAGTTTTACTTTCTAAAGATTTGTTGATTTTTCAAAATATTTTTTGGTATTGATATCTAATTTCTTTTTTTTTTTTTTTTTGAGTCAGAGTCTCATTTTGTCACCCTCGGTAGAGTGTCATGGTGTCACAGCTCACAGCAACCTCAAACTCTTGAGCTTAAGCAATTTTCTTGCCTCAGTCTCCCAAGTAGCTGGGACTACGGGTGCCTACCACAATGCCTGGCTATTTTTTGGTCATAGTTGTCGTTGTTTGGTAAGTCTGGGCTGGGTTTGAACCTGTCAGCCCCTGTATATGTGGCTGGCACCCTAGGCGGTGAGTTATAGGAGCTGAGCTGGTGGGGGTTTTTTTTGTTGTTGTTGTTTGTTTTTTGAGATAAAGTCTCACTCTGTTCCTCTGGGTAGAGTACTGTGGTGTAATTATAGTTCATAGCAACCTCAAAATCTTGGACTTAAATTATTCTCTTGCCTCAGCCTTTCAAGTAGCTGGGACTATGTGTGTGCACCACCATGCCCAGCTAGTTTTTTTTTTTTCCTTTTAGTAGAGATGGGGGTCTCACTCTTGCTCAGGCTGTTCTGGAACTCCTGAGCTTAAGCAATCCATCAGCCTTGGCCTTCCACAGTGCTAGGATTATAGGTGTGATCCACCACATCCCACCATTAATGTAATTATTGATATGGTTAGGTTTGAGTTTGTTTATCTTGCTATTTGTTTTCCATGACTAAGTCTACTACTTGATATTTACTTTCTACTGCCTCTTTACATTCCCTGATTGTCTCCTTCATTTCCTTAAGCTCTGCCATATCCTTTCTATATTCTACATATCTCTAGTCTGACTTTTGGTTCTGTCTTTCCATTTCTCGTCCCCTTTTATTGTCTTTATCATCCATATTTTAAATTCCCTTTTTGTCAAGTCTATTAATTCTTTATAGGTGGAGTCTTCTACAATAGCTGCCTCATGGTCCTCCCCTTGGGGGAGTTCCTCTGTTTTGGTTTTTCATGTTGCCTGAATTTTTCTGTTGGTTCCTCCTCATGTGTTCTTTCTTCTTGTTCACCTCTTTGTTCTTCTTTTTACTTCTCACTGCCTCCTTTGTTTTAAACAGAAGTCCTTGCTCTTGATGACAGTATGTTGCAATGTGTTGCCAGGACACCAGGTGGTGCTGTGTTTTTTGGGTTTTTTTATGTTTTGTTTTTTGGAGACAGCACAGCTAGCAACCTCTATGGTCCTTATTCCAAACTTAGTTGCCTTCAGTGATTGCCTGATTATTTTGTCAGCATTCAGATCCTGCTGTGTTGGGATTTTAAAGCTCTCAACAATCCTCAGGGACAGGTCTTACAATGCCCCCCTGACTCCAGTTCCCATAGGGTGCTGGAGTACCTCAGCCTGTCCCAAGAGTGGAGTTCTGATCCCAGCAGGTAGAATTAAGATACCTGTGCTTTAGGCCCCTGCTAGGCCCTTCTCTGGACCTTCCCACAATGGCAGCCCCCTGGCCATGGAGACCTTCTCATTATGGCTGCCTTGCCTGCCACCAAATCTATGGCAAGTCCACTCCATCCAGCATTCAAATCTGGTTGCTGTATACTGTTTGAGTTGGCCTACTCTTCCAAGCTTTCCATTCGATGTGCAGCTTCCCCCAACAACTGAAAACTCTAAAAAAGCTTCCTCATATCCAGGGCCTCTGTGGGCAGTCAGCCAATCCCAGCTGGTCTGAATCACTTGCCTAATTCATTAGATTTCCACTGCTCTGGATCATACACTGTACCCAGCTTACCACCTCCTCACTGTGCTCTCTGAGCTATGACTTTGGGTAAGGTCCTAGTGCCAGGTCAGGCTGGGTTCTCTCCTTTTCCCCAGTCGTACTAGGACAGATCAGCTGAATGATTCTCCTGGCCCACCATCTTGCTCTCCCCCCAAATAAACATTCTTTCAGTGTTGTATTGTTAAGTACATTTAAATCTAATTTCATCTCGAGAATAAAAATGGTATTACTGGAATATTTGGAAATTGAAAAATAATAACAGATTAAACCCATTCTTGGCTTTACTTCTATAATGACTTCACTTTATAGATCTTAGTAAAGAATGAATTTGCTTTTGATTGCGTAGGGTCACTCCTGAGAAAGGACAGTCGCTGAAGGGTAGTTTTATAAAAGGGAGATTTACTCAGCAAGACTTCAACTATACAAAGTAGCTTACTCTCCTTGAAAGTTTGAAGGTTTTTTTGTTTTGTTTTGGGTTTTTTTTTTTTTTTTTTGAGACAGAGTCTCACTATGTCACCCTGGGTAGAGTGCTGTGACGTCACAGCTCACAGCAACCTCAAACTCCTGGGCTTAAGCGATTCTCTTGCCTCAGTCTCCCAAGTAGCTGGGACTACAGGCACTGGCCACACACTGGGCTATTTTTTTTTTTTTTCAGTTGTCCTTTTTTAGCTGGCCTGGGCCGGGTTTGAACCTGCCAGCCTTGGTGCATTGTTACCCTTGGTAGAGTGACATGGCATCACACAGCTCACAGCAACCTCCAACTCCTGGGCTTAAGTGATTCTCTTGCCTCAGTAGCTGGGAGTACAGGCGCTGGCCACAACACCAGGCTTTTTTTTTTTTTTTTCAGTTATTGTTTTTTTAGCTGGCCTGGGCCAGGTTCGAACCAGCCAGCCTTGGTGCATGTGGCCCAGCGCTGTAACCATTTTGCTAGGGGCGCCAAGCCAGTTTGCAGGTTTTTCTCATTCAATCCCATTCTGCAGAAATGCATCAATTGAAATAAAAACCACATAATCAAATAGGACAGCACTTTTAGGAAAATAGACTAAATCTAAATGGGTCTAATTTATAATTGTTGTGAATTTAAAAAATGTTAGGAAAGCAAAAGCAAAATTGGAGTATTTTGGGATTGTGGTAGTGAAAGAAAGAAACAAGATTTAAATAATCCTTAAATTTTTTTTCTCATTTTCTGTTACAAATAATGCTATAATCCACATTGAACATCTTTGCAAACTTGAGGGAAATTTTTCTGTCCATAAATTCTGGAAGTAGAATTTTTAGATGAAAGAGCATGCCCATTTTACAATTTGATAATCAGTGAAGTTTTTTTATGTGCATACAATGGAATTCAGTCCGCAAAAAGAATGAGTTAAATCTTTAAATACTGACATTTTAAAATGTCCACAGTATATTATGTTGAGAAAGAAACTGCTTATCAGTACAAAATCCCATTAACATATGGACAATATTCATATGGATAGCATTTCAGAAAGGAAAATGATGTGTCATTCATAGGTTTTTTAAAATTACCAAAGTACGGTAATGCATGAAAAAATTCATTTTATAAAATCAATACAGATACAAAAAACATACCCCAAGTTCATAGGAGCTTAATTCACAATAGCCCAAAACTTTAACCCAAAGTCCATCAATTGGTTAATGGTATACAATGGAATAGTACTCATCAATAAAAAGGAACTTCTTCTTTTTTTTTTTTAGAGACAGACTCTCACTTCATCGCCCTCGGTAGAATGCCATGGCATCACACAGCTCACAGCAACCTCCAGCTCCTGGGCTTAGGCGATTCTCTTGCCTCAGCTTCCTGAGTAGCTGGGACTACATGCACCGGCCACAATGCCCAGCTGTTTTTTTGCAGTTGAGCCGTGGCCGGGTTTGAACCCCCTCACCCTTGGTATATGGGGCTGGCGCCCTACTCACTGAGTCACAGGTGTGGCCCCAATAAAAAGGAACTTCTAAAACAGTAAGATGGGATAAATCTCAAAATCATTATGCTAGGAGAAAGAAGGCAGACATGCAGTATGATTTTGTGCATTTGAAATTTTGGAAAGGGAAAAACTATAGTGATGCAGATTAATGACTTTGTTTTTTGAGAGGTGTCTTGCTCTGTCGTCCAAGGAGGGGAGGAGTGCGTTGGCAAGGGCATAGCTCGCTGCCTGGAACTTCTATCCTAAAGTGATTGTACCACCCCAGCCTCCTGAGTACCTGGGACTACAGGCACTAGCCTACCACGCCTAGCTAATTTTTAAGTTAATTTTTGTAGAGACGTAAGGTGAGGCGGAAATGGGATTGTCTTGCTATTTTGCCTAGGCTGGCCTCCAACACAAGAATTCAAGGGCTCCTCCCGCCCCACTGACCTATCCTCCCGAAGTGCTGGGATTACTGATGTGACCCGCTAGGCCGGGCCTATTTACATATCTTGCTCTGTATTTACATCCACACACCCAGGGAAAATCTATAATTATGTTACTTTACAGTACTTACTATTTGGCACCTTTCCATTAACTGTACCTTGTAAAAACCTTCTTTAGAATGGATACTTAGGCGGCGCCTGTGGCTTAGTGAGTAGGGCGCTGGCCCCATATACTAAGGGTGGCCGGTTCAAACCCAGCGTCGGCCAAACAGCAACAACAAAAAAATATCCCAGCGTTGTGGCGGGCGCCTGTAGTCCCAGCTACTCGGGAGGCTGAGGCAAGAGAATCGCCTAAGCCCAAGAGTTGGAGGTTGCTGTGAGCTGTGATGCTAGTGCACTCTACCGAGGGCGACAAAGAGAGGCTGTCTCTATTAAAAAAAAAATTATATATATATATAAAATTGTACATCATTCTAACTCCTTGCAGTATTCCATAGTGTGGATATACCATAGTTTATCCAACCATCTCCCTATCACTCGACCATATTTATTGAGTGTTCACGGCGTGACAAGTTTGGAGAACACTATTAAATATAAAAACGTTCTGGTTTCCTGCCCTCTTAGTGCTTTTAAACAAATGGAGAAGGGAGAAGGGCTGTCAAATATAACAAGAAATGTGAAATTACACCCACGAAGGGAAATTATGCTTAGAGCATGAGTAACAGATTTATCTAGTTGTGGAGAAAGCATTTTCCAAGGGACCTGATGGGTGGGTGAACGTATTTAGAGTAGGGCTTAGGGTAGCTACTAAACCTAAAAGGCAGCAAGTGTGGAGGAAGAGGCTCGACGCCTGTGGCTCAACGGGCTAAGGCGCCAGCCACGTACATCTGAGCTGGCGGGTTCAAATCCAGCCCAGGCCCGCCAAACAACAATGACGGCTGCAACCAAAAAATGGCCGGGCGTTGTGGCGGGCGCCTGTAGTCCCAGCTACTTGGGAGGCGGAGGCAAGAGACTCGCTTGAGCCCAGG